>QXVX01007700.1:46992-65515 GCA_013436065.1 Halocynthia aurantium
AGTACCATATTATCAATACCAGTCTGTTCAAGAGAAGAAGTAAACATTTGTTAGTTAGTCGGGTATATATAATACGTCCATTCATCGAAGGGAACATATTGAATTTCTAGAGCAGCCTTCTCCACAGCTTTTAAAACCGTGGTACAATGAAAGCCTTTTATGATTTGCTGTAAAAGCTAATTCTATGAGAGGATGTACAACAAAATATTTCATAGTCCTTATCCAAACTAAGTACTGTTTTGTTGCGCTTAGTGCTTATTATAAAGGCGTAGCTTCCATGTTGTGATCAATAGATGATTCCGTTTTATAGCTCATGTTAGATGGGAGGCATAGTTTTATGATATTAGTAATGCTTTAAACAGGAAGTGAATGATGGATATTTGAGAAACGTTTGGCCTGTAAAGCCCAATCTCTTTGAACTCTGTTTTTAATAGCTTAGTTTTCTTTGGAATGAATTTGCCATTCATCTAGGATTATTACATGTAGACCAGCAGTTATGAGCTTACATTAATCTCCTCATTATGATATGTATGAAAAGGGGAATAGAAATATCGGCTGTCGATTATAGGTTGTAGGACACAACAAATGGGATATGCCACAGGTATATTAAATTATTGATAGGGACAAACAATTTGAATAGAATAACAGATAATACAGGTCCGTAGCTGAAAAAAATACAGTGAATGAAAATAGGATAGTTAAGTTATTTTCACCTGGTCGCGAGGGAGCATCATAGCAGTCCTAGGCTCAGGGGCATGTTTTCTGAATAAATAAGCCATCACAGTCTGCACCGGGATACCCTCAGTCATCGCACCAAATTCAAATCCAACCATTTGGTTTTGTATCGTGTAAAACATTCAATACTTATAATCTGCTTTGTACCTGTAGAATGTGTACCTAATTAGAATGGACCGGCTTATTTAACGCTACAATCATGGCTGGTAATTCAAGTACAGAATGTTCATGGTACATGGACTGGTTTTATGGCGGGGTGGACAACAGTATCCCTGGAAACGGCGGTCCAGAGTGCGCCAAATATCTTCATTCTTATACAAGAATAACCGAGTCGATATTCATTATCGCTCTGTCACTGGTCGAAGTAATATGGGCATTTTCAAAAATCACTTTCCAAGGTTTTCCTCAGAGGAATGAAGAAGATCAACAAATGCAAGAGGAAGAGGAAGCTTCCAGTAGCGAGTTTCATATTTCTTCCGACAGAGCAGCGGTTGAAATTAATTGCGTAGTTCATTCAATGAAGGAAAAGCCTCCAAGGTTCGAAAACCGTTAACTATAAAGTGGTAATCTTTGAAAATACGGCTACCGACCATTCAAGTAGCCATTTGCAAAATGTGGATGGAATAGTGAACTAACTAACAGATTACTAGACTTGGGAAAAGATTATAGCTGAGGGAATTCCTAACTCCAAAGATAATTTTATATTGATCTGTTTTCTGTATTGGTATTAAAATCAATCGGTCCCAAAACACTCCTTTTAAAATTAATCAAGCATCCTGCAGCAATCTCAATAAGCTGCTTCCGTTGTATTTGATTATCTAAAGCTGAATATTCATTTTTTGCAGGGATCCATGGCCTTGGATGAAACGCACGCTACTTGTGCTATTAAGTGTACAATTTGGAATTGAAATGGGATACAAATTCTCATCCAGAACTCTTATTTATTTGCTCAATCCATGTCACGTTCTAACGATGGTCCAGGTAAGTGGACACAACATTATCCTCTGATTAGCAAGTAAGTAGATTCTAAAAATCTTTTTATGTATTTGACAGATATTTCTTCTTGCCTCAGATCATCAGAAAAATAGTAAAATCTTGAATTCGGTATTTAGGTAAGTACTTGGGAATGATCAGTGCGTTGCATTTAAACTTTTATGCGGTGAAGCGGAAATGACCATTATTCTTGTGTGTTCTCAATTGGGAAGTGACAGAAGTATACGCTCGCAAAAACAATTGTATTATGTAAATTAAAACGAGCGGCAATACTTTGATGTGTGTGGTAACATTTTCGCGCGGAACCAATACAGATACTGCATGGGTACACACACACACACATAAAAAGTTTTAACATAGTTAAAGTGAAGACTAATCACTTAGCAATACAGTTTCAGTTTGAATGGAGCTATGCGGAAATGTAAAAGCACACATTGTTATTTCACATACCATTGTATATTTTGTCAGATATGCTTTCATGAATCACATTTGATTTCCAGGGTGCACTTATACCTTTTGAACGGACCATTACTCGCACTACTGCTGCCTGTGGTAAATACAAGGTTGTTGCCTTTCGAAACCGCAAGTTATTGGACACAACACATACTTCTCTATTTCATACCGTTCTATCTGATTTCGCTCAAGGGCGCATATACTCCCGACGCTCTTACTGATATCAGATGGCCGGTGTTCAGTATTGGTGTTGGATTCCTATATCATTTCATTTTACTCCAACCTATAGCAATGGTGAGAAAAAAGCAATGAGATATGTGGATCTAGGTTAAGGATAAGTTGAATGAACTCAAACATCATTTTGTTCAATTATTCAACAGATAACGCAAACCAACCTTAACTGTATGTTGTGTCCTGCTATTTCGGATCCATTTGAAGGAGAACATTACAGAAAATGGGCAACGCTCCACCAACATGCAGTGATTTTCCTTAATGCCAAAGCCTACTATCTTGTCGCAGGACTCATCTCACAGATCCTCTCTGCCGTGAGGTTGTTCTGTGTGGCAGTAACTCTCAAATTGTGGAGGTGGACCATCCATCTGTGCTACACCAGCGCAGCCGCTTGTGTTCGTGTATGCACGCTACAGCACGTGGGGAACAGCAAGAATCCGAAGGAGCATATCCAGAAAGAAGAATATGAAGTCGTTAAAAAGAGCAAAACATCATAAAAACTTGTGAAATTAAAACTTAAATAGTTGTAGCAAAAATAGTAAATTTTCAAGAATATTTATTTCGAGTTTTTTATCTAAATGTCTAGATAGGTTGATTTCTGTTGATTGTGCTACTCTATATAGATATCGTGAGACCTCAGATTACTAGACTGTCAGCACCTTTATATAAGAATCATTACAACCTTACGAGGTAGAAATGCTTTGAAACTTTTAGTTAAATAGTGTCGTTTAAAGAACTCGTTTAGCGTAACCATGATAACCATGATATGGAACTAAGTGCAATTTATTAACATGTTAAGTTTTGAGCATTATATTATATGAATTAAAGAGAATAGTCAATTCCAATCATTATAATTGTTATAATAGGAAATTATTGCTATCTGTATATTGAATACAGAATTTAAAAAACCTTTCAACTGCGGAATGTCACACACTTGCTGGAGAAGGTTGCCCACCCCAAGTTAAAAATTTTGAACATCGGAAACCTTAAGCAATCCAGATAATTAATTCGATCTTCAAGAACTTAAGGCAAAGCTGCATTATGGTAGTTATCTATGTAAATGTATGTTATGGTAATTTCTAGGAAAAATATCATACCTTGGGCTTTCATTAATTATTGGAATTTGGAGAAGGTTTGCTGATGTTTACAGAGACGAATTCCTTCTGGCTGCTCCATCAATGTATCCAAAATATTGCTGTTTTTGAGACCTTCGATGCACTGTTTTCGAGATGTACCTTTTAATGCAAGCGGGTTTATGTTACTGATGAATTATTGTATATTATAAATTTTTTATTCCGGCAAACTTTACGTTGTTATATTTCCTATATTCAAGATTTTCGATGACTGGTGTTTTAATCCTGTTTATTTGTTGATGGTTCTGTTGAGAAAATGATTTCATTTAATTCTCCATTATTGAATCTATTACTAACGTACGAAATTTGTTCAGTTTTTTACCAAATTTTAATTAGAGTCGAAGAAGTTTGTTTGTCTTGTACTTGTTGCATACTTGCCAACGATAAGCCGCCGAAGCATAATGTATCTATTAATTAGAATGCTTTGTAAACCAAAAATTCTCGTTCTTATAGTAATGTCTAATTTCAAGGAAGAAATTCGAGTCAACTTGTCAAAAATATGCCCCAAGGCAGTAGTGTATCTATGGTGATAGGGAAAGATAGATGTTTGATGTTAGTGAATGGCCACAATACCAATGCTTGCCATAGGTCTGCTACCCTCAGGCATTGGAATTTTGTATCAATTAGAATGCTTTCTTCACCTTGGAAACCATTGTACTTCTAACAATAGCTGATGCAGGGAAGAAACTTAGCCAGAGCCAAAAGCAGGAAGCAGAGCAGGTGCAGTATTGCAAGGATCTGAATATTGAGATGTATATAAATAAAAAAGGAAATGGCATTTCTATGTGTTATCTATTCAAATATCTCGTTCGCAGTATATAATATTAGACAGCTGAATATTTATAATAGTCCTTTTGAAATTTGGTTGTAATCAACTTCTTAATTCAAGATAAATATAAAAAAAAGAAAAAGAAACTTGCTACATATATGGGACTTTTGGAAGAGAATTGGCTGTATGGAGGAGTTAACATCAGCAATCCTGGGTATGGTGGACTTGAATGTGCGGAATACATTTCAATTGAGAGAAGGGTGAAGAACACGATTGTTTTTATGGGTGTAGTATTATTCGGATTATTATGGGCTTATCCAAGACTAACTTACAAACTGAAAGCGACCAAAAATGGAGATTATCAACCAGGAGAGAACCAAAATGGAAGGCTTGTTAAATCACATTCAAAAATATGGAGATATTCATGGACAAAGAGAATTCTTATTCTACTCTTAAGCTTCACCTTTGGTATTGAAGTTGTATATAAGATCTACACAAAGCAACTTTTATTCCTACTCTTTACCTGTCATATACTCGCAGCCGCACAGGTAATACATGGAAATAGATGAAATAGTAATGTGTCAATTTACCATGGTCCAGCAGGTATGTCCTGGTCAAACAAGCTTCACTGGAATAAAAATCTGATTTACCTCAATGATTGCCCAGCTTACCCTTGAACAGGACAATGACAACCTGTGCAAAATATATTTTAGTCGTTATGAACTTTTAATACAATAAGTTAAGCTGAAAGGTTCCAGTTAAATAGTGGTACACTCATGTACTGTATAAAATACCATATTGAGTCTAATGTAAAATGGCCCCATTCCAAGAAGATCCAGACAGCTGGAAATCACACGGAATATACTATATATTTGAAGTACACTATTTGATAACGCAAAATTGTCTTGCATTTCAGATTTACCTCCTGATATCAGATCATAGAATAGAATCCAAGATAAAGACTGCAATCTTCAGGTAATCAATCATCATGCTATTACTACACCACACTGCTTGTGCAACTTTTACCATGAGTACAGATTTGCTGATCCTGTTCTAACCAGAGTTATACATTCCCATATAACAGGGTGGTCACATTATTGAAACAGAGTGCAATGCATTAGAATAGGGAAATATTCGGGACCGCGGTAAAGTGGTCGTGTTACCGGAGTGGTCTGGTTATCGAGATGGTCGCCAACAGGTGTTCAACTGTAATTGCAATCAAAATTAAAAACATTAAAACTTGATAATTGAATTTTAATTCAAATTAATTCAGGATATACTTTTTGGGAGAGCATTTGAATTTAAAACTAGAAGTCTTACCTAAACAGCCTGTACTATCTTTTCTACTTATCAAACTGTGCATTCGATTGAAGCATAGAGCCATAGACTACATTTATATTTTTCAGGGTTCATCTTCATCTCTCAAAAGGAGCACTTATAGCACTGGTGTTCCCAACTGTACAAAATCGCTTGTTACAATTACATCAAGCTAACTATTGGTTTGAACACATTCTGGTCTATATTATTCCTGTTTACCTCATATCACTCAAGGGATCGTACACTTCTGAGGCTCTCACTGACATCGAATGGCCAATATTCAGTTTCGCAATTGAAATTGCTTATTATGCTCTGTTCATACAGCCTATTACAATGGTAATCCTATAAGTATAATTCGGTGTTACAATAGTATCGGTTTAGGTTATTGTTACAATTCAACTTGTTAGCAAAAGGTTATGCACTACCCTGCACTTGCTCATATCTGCTTTACTTTAAACAGGCAACAGAGATAAATATTGTTGAACTACTCTGCCCATCACCAGGTACTCCATTTACTTCAGAGTATTACCAACTCTGGATACTTGCTATATTGGCAGCATTGAATTTTCTTCACACCAAACTTTATGTCTTACTGGCCGAACGCATCATTTTATTTTTATCATACAAAATGGTTTTGCTATTTTCAAAAAATAAAATAAACTGAAAAATTAATGCCTATGAAAAGTTTTTTTGGGAGTGAGGGAGTTCTCTTCGATCTATCAGCAAAATATCAAGTCACAAGTCAAGTCAAGTCATCAGTCGACTTATCTATTAAACTTGACTTAAGAGTCAAGTAAAGCTAATTACTCCAACTATTACACCTGCCCTTTTAAGTTGTGTGCAGAACCGTACTCGCTTTTTACGCCTTGTTTATAGTTTTCGAAGACTGCTTCCTTAATACTTTTTTCCCAGGCAGTTAGTATGGCCGAAATAGTTTCATTCCTTTCCCTCGCATAATTAATATAAGTTTCCATCAACGGTTTAACTTTGGTTAAAAATCCCGGCTCAATGGCTTCATCTGTTACTTTTCCCTTGGTCGAGATATCTTCTTCCGTTGAAATTTCCTTGTCAGGGTCGTCCCGACACCATTCCGGGCCTTCTTTGGGGTAACTATGGGGCACGCGAATCTGCAGTGGTGGAACAGACGGTAGATTGGGGTTATCTGTGAAAAATGAAAATATATTTACTGTGTTGAGTCGTATCTAAATTATCCTCCAGATATATTGTTGTGTATAAATCTCACTGGATTTCCAGCCGGATAATAAAAAACTGCCATGGAAAACTTCTGCCTATATTCCCAGGTATTTCCATGCTTAATATCAGAAGGTTTCCCATTTGATACCTCAATTTAGTTATTGAGCAATGGAACCTACTTGTTAATGCCAAGTACATCTGGTAGTTTTTGAGTACATGCACACAAATATAGTTATTTTAAATTCATAGGTCGAAATACCTAGTTTACATATCAGATGTAATTTCCCATAACTGCTACTCTGTGACTGATCAACCGTGACCTTGAACTTTGAACCTAATCTTGCGATCTCCCCCTGTATGACATTTGGAACTCTGATTTGACCTCCGATAGTTCCAGCAGTATCTTCACAATCTTCTCCTTGCAATTTAAGTTTCGCTCGTTTTGAATGCGAGCTCGGAGGACTGAAAAAGGAGAAGACACAATAAGAATTACAGTGCAGTTAGGTCTTGTACAATTTCCATGCTAAGGTACAGTAAAAAACCTAGAACTCTGCATTAGTGGGAGAAATTTTGCAGCATACTGTCTGGCTCTCGTGCAAGAGAATTATAAACACAGTTTCTGGCACTTCTGCTTTTTTCTCAGAACATCTGTCAACTGATAAAAAAATCACTCTACTCACACATGATAGTCTCCATTCAATGCCTGAAGTGCAGGTCCGAATGTTCTCTTTAACGTATGGTTTAAAGTCGTGGATTTTACAAATAAAGCTACTGCATCGAGGATCGGCTGACACATATGTTGATCGGGGCGTGACGGAGGTGGTGTCTGAAATATCAATATTCACATTTCAATTGAACCATTTCATTCCTTCAACCAGAAACAGAAATTTCGTTAATCGAATGTACATTGTCACTGTGAGGCAAGTGATAAGTAATAGTATTATTACAGGGAAGTTGATGATAAATCACCTTGATCACCTTAGCTTAGACTCGAGTACAAGTGTTACATGTCAACTTTTGTGATTAGTTTTTTATTCATTATGTTATACAAAAGAATGCAGGTTCACTCTTGGTCGAAACAGTTCACTGGGCTCAAGTTGGGGCCCATGAGCTGCCGTGTCTGTTTTATTTTATGCTTACGAACTTAATGAGATTACGGAGCAAAATACTTGTAATTTTGAAAGTGGTGTACAATATTCAATTTGAAAACCAGTAGATAAGGAGATTGTACACAAGCTCTTGAGTATACACAAATGCCGTCTCTGGGAACAGTAGCTCTTTGTAGATGGTAGAGCAAGTCACAACAATATTTACCGGCATAGGTTTATCATCCATCCAGTTCTGCAAAACTTTTTCACATTTCAGCAATGTCTGTATTGGGAGTCGTTTAGTTGAATCCATCAAGATGTCTCTCAGACTTTTCATTTTACTCAAATCTGTACTGTTTTTCTCTTGCTAAAAAAAGAATAAATAATCTTAACTACATGGGAAATTACAAAATGAAATGTTTGAAAATAGATTAATAGTAGCAGACTGAGTATTAAAATTGGCTTAGGTGGACAGCAGCAAACTGAATCTTGGAGCTGTCCCGCCATCCTTCAATCTACCAGGCTTACTAATGAGTCCACAACATGCAGTGGCGGCAACAAGTACGTTCTAGTTTCAACTGTCCTATCTCACAGATGATCTATTACATTTAGCGGGAAATTTCCAGGAATGGGGAGGCAACGACAATTTAATTTTGAGCATTATTTACCAAGTGGTCTCAGAGCTCACCTGGCATTGCCCTGATTTAGCCCTAGAAGATTCCTAATCACCTTATTAATCATTCTTGATAGTGGTTCAATATACTTTTGAAGCTGCTTCAACTTATCCATGTAAACAATTTCTTCCGCTTGCCGCAAGTTTTTCAACTTCTCCATTTGTACGAGGTCTTTTCCTTGTTCGTTTCCTGCGTTCGGAGCGAGTGACGGACCTGGTTGTTGCCCAATCGTAAGATTTTGCTCAGCGCTTGCTGTAAATTTAAATTAAGCAAAGTATTAGCTGCAACAAACAGTGCTGGATTCTATTGCAGAGAACAATCACAAAGTTATTACAGAACAGAAGAACACTGCAATTTCAGATGAACCTGAAGATTTTATCGTCAAAAACCGAAGATGACAAAACAGATCCACTGAACAATCTGCCATGCAATAATTGTATTCATGCAGCATACATATCTCCCCTTAGTAATTTACCTGGTGAATGAGCAACAGACACACTTCCAGGCGTTCGTAATGCCGGAGACATTGCAGAAACTTGTGGTGAATTGCTCGGATGAGCAGGAGAAAGACTCGGAATGTATGTACCGGTACTACATGACAAGTAAAAAGACATTCAATAATGACTTCCAATATACCTATCTATATATATAATACATCAACGAAACAATAGACAAATAAACCACTAACTAACCTTCCTGGTGGAGCATTATTGTAAGCATCCGGCATCTTTAACTGAGGCTGTGACCAAACACAACACACTGTTTAACTACGTGAAATCATAATAATAAGCATAAAGTAATTATCAGCTTCAACAATCGAGAGACCTGTTGAGCAGACGCAGTGGGAGTCGGCTGGTTGGATCGAACCATGTTTGGGCGATAGTACTGGGAACCAGGAGAAGGATGAGAAATTCTGTCAGAACCGTATCCAGACATTCCTCCAGATGAAAGAGGACTTTGCATGTTCATGTTACCAGGAGAATCAGATGGTGGACCACGGGGTAAGCTGGCATTATTGAACTGGCGTGCTTGCATTACTGTGAAGACAATAACAAAGATGGATTTCTGATCATCACTCTGAATCACCATAGCACTTTGTAAAATTCATTTTAACACTATGTATGCGTCAGTATTATCTTTAGTAATCTGGATATAGTAGGAGTACTAACTGTTAGAGTAGCACTACCTTGTTGATTGCCTTGCTGAATATTTTGATTCATTTGCATTGTCATTTGTCCAGGTTGTAGCGGAGGTCTCATCATTCCAAGCGATTGTTGCTGTTGTTGAGGCTGCTGTGATTGCTGAGGCAGCTGTGATTGCTGAGGCTGCTGTGGCTGCTGTGGCTGCTGTGGCATGGGTTGTCCCTGCATTTGATTGGCTTGAGCGGCACGTTGAGCAGCTTGCTGATTCGCTTGCCTGCTGCGAGCTAAATATGACATGTACGAAAAGATTTGCTAAATTTTTTAGATCCCTGCAAGTTTAAGCATAAATTTACAGGAGTCACTTACTATGATTGATGATTTTATGAACGTATGTCATGTAATCTTCCTGAAAAAGGAGACAAAACATCATCAATACCTTTAGATATCCTTCCGCATATCCATTTACATTCCCAACAGTTAATGAATTATTGCACTAGTTATTCTTTGTATTTTAAAGTAGTGGGTCTTAAAACCAGCCCGGACATACTTCACCAATAGTCCACAACAGGAAGTGGGTATAGAGATAGATTTTTTCATCCAGCCAATCTGCCCATTTTTGACCCAATGGCCACAGCCCCTCCTTGAACCCATCACTGTTAAATACTTATTCAACATTCACACATATCATAAAATAGAAGAAGTTACTTTTGATTTTGCAGTTTCAAATACAGTTCTCTCAATTTCTTCGATTGATTTATTATATTGAGGTGTGAATCGTTTCAAAATTTCATCCCTGAGCAGAAAGAAATATATATGAACTAGTTTGTTACACAATAAAAACACTTCACGATTGAATAAGAATTAAATCCAACTACAACTAAGAATGAACAGAAACTCAACTTACATCTGTTGACGGATTTTCTGCCGAAAGGCATCAGATCTCCAATCCAACTGTTGATTCATTTTTGATTTTAAATCTTGTTCAAATAAAATTATTGTATCATAGAGGCTGAGAAAACACCAAAATATATTTTTATTTCGTTTAACTAAAAATAATAATGAATTGAAATAGAAGTAATAACTAACAGCAACATTATAATTAGAAGACATTTACACAGAAGTTTTTCATAATAACAGGGTACTGATGTGTGCTGGGTACAAAAAGCTAGAGTTCATGTAGACAACATTAATACAGTGGATGCTGCTTATTATGATTATTTTGGAACTGATTTATATTGATAACAATACCAGATTGATAACATTTTCCGCGATCATAATAAGCCGTGTTCACTGTATCTTCTAAACGAGCGAGAATAACACGAGACCAGATAGCAATAATTTTATAAATAATAATATCATGGTTTAATTTCTTCAAACAATAGTAAGAATATCAATAAGTAAAGTAAATGTGCTTTTGAGTAAGTATACCCTGTAACCAATAATTTGTGTTTTAGGATGCAAAAATAATAATAACTGTAAAGATTCAAGTCTGAAACATTACATCTCAACATTTTTTTCTCACTTTTGACAATTTCATATAAAAAATTTACTGTGATGAATTTTATATTAACTATATAGTGGTTCTCAACCTTTTTTTCCCTCTTTCTCCTCCCCTGATATGCTCGAACTTCTCCTTCGGGAGGAACTACCCTGGTTGAGGACCCCCAGTTCAGAGGATCATAGAAGCAATAACAGATGATGTGCTACAGAATACAGGATTAAAATAAAAAATAAAATTAAGTTGGATGATATATATTTAAATAAGCCTCTGTTAACTTTCGGTCAAATAAACATGTATCATCACAAAAGCAGAAAAATGATAACGAAAATGTGGTTGTTTAATGAAATCTGCTATGCCATGTATGATACTGGATTTCAGAAATTCATTTATCACAATGGAGAATATGAGTAGATACAGGCAGGTATTGCGAGGTACTGAATAAATACAGACAAATACAGGGACATATTTGAATTAATTTCAGTTGTTTCAAATTTAAACCCCAACCCGATCCCTCACCTGAATCCCGTGAAATGATGTACATATAACGGAAGCAATCTTTACTACTTTTATTGTGTTTTGCTACTACTGACAAAAAAAGTTGTTGAGTGTTTGGTTCACAAATTACATTTCCCAGCCATGTGAACAATAAAGGGGTTAAATGTTACGAAATGCTTCATTTCAAAGAACTTAGTAAATCATATTGAATGGAAAAAGTTCAGTTCACTAACACATGGTGTGGAAGAGGAATTCGCTACTGTATATTATTCAAACATCAAATAGAAAAGTGCTTTTACAAATAGAATATAAGCATAACAAGAGAATAACAAGCAGAGGCACTGATGAATGGAAATATATAGAGAAATACAAAGGAAATATAGAGATCACTCGATTGCAAGAGCACTCGACATATTCATTAATTGAGATTGAGTGGGCTGCATAATGATGTCAAATGAAATTATAGAGATATCTAATCCTGTTTTATAATATTCTAAATTGAATTGAAATCCACAGTAACACCTATTTAACATCCTATTTCACATTTGGCCTTATGTTATATTTCTGAGAGTGAATTTTATTCAGGGAACATTATTTTCTACCTTACCTTACATCATAATTTTATCAATGATTCTTCAAAAACTAAGGCTGTAATATCTTATATATATTCTCTCTCTATATATTATTAATAATATGGCATCACAGAATTAAATGCACACTATGATGGTAGGAGGAATGGAAACAAATTTTCCAAATTACACACAGCCATGGTATTGCATCACATTCAGAATAAAAAAATCAGATAAGCTCAGACATTTGCAATATGAAAGTGAATGAGATTCTGTAGGTTTTTCATACATTCCATTCCTAAATGACATTCTGTAGGTTTTCTAGGGTACCTGGTCCTACATTACAGCATTTTTTTGAAAAACCTGTGATCGATGGACTACTTGGAGGTTCAGGGGGCACATAAAGGTCAAATTTAACTTTGAACCGAGGCCACTCCACAATTTTATTGACTGTATTTATATTCATTAGTTACCGTAGTAACATAGTATAGTTTAATGATCTCTAACATCATGGGCATATGAATACAAACATAACCTCATTTGAAGGTGAATTAGAATTATTGTTAATTCAGGAGACATTTGGCAATGAATGTTACAGATGTATATCTTCCTCAGAGAAGTGCAATGCGTGATTAAAATAAATAATATCGTACGGTAAAGTATTGTATGTACTAACTGCCACGTCACCGACATACACAATCGTAGGAAGACAGTAGCAAATCTAATATCCTGTGCCACATAGTTGGCTGAATAGAAATAAGAAAGAAACCCAGGATAAGAATTGGATAGTATTCGTGTTACCAATCTCTACTATCACAACCAAAATATCTACGATTCTCATAAATTTCAGCAGTCGTTAAAATACAATGCACAAAACAGTGCGAGTAAATATCATTCCGTTTGAATATCTCAGATATGGTGTCTCTAAAATGGTGATGGTGAATATCTGTGGCAATTTCACTAGCTATGTGAACTTGAAATAGGGTTTATGTTGTAGTCGGGTGTGTATAATTGACTCCAGTAATTTTAAGGGCTAGGGTAAGCTTTCATAGCCAACCGTATTCATTTTACAGACACCTCCTATCATTACTGCGATGCAACTACAAGGTTGCAAATTCCTTTTGAAATTGAATCATTCAATCATTGAGCTGTCGTACCATTCACTATTTCAATAGGAGTTGGAATAACCCCCATCCTTTTCAGTGAATCGATTGTCCCGATACAAGTTCCCACTAGACCGACAATGATCAATGAAACGTCCAAAAGTTTTTGCGAAATCGTCAATTCTTTGTTGAACAGTTTTAAGTGGAATAAAGCCGGCAGTATAAATGCAAGCAGACTGCAGCAAGTGGCTCCGACCAATGACATTAAGTCTGCGAACGAAGGAATTATTAAAACTATAACTGCAGATAAAAATACCATCACAAAGCGTAAAATGTTTCCTTTCCACCTCACGGCTTCGAAAAAATTCCATCTTTTCTCCAAGATTTGAATCACGGGGAACATCATGACGGGAAATGTGAAAAAAAGTGAAAAACAGAGACAGCTCTTGACCAAAAAAGGAAATATTCCTGACGGGAGATTCAGAGTTATAATAGGATTGGTGTCAGGTCCGAAAGACATGTATCCACACACTCCAAACAAAACATATAACGTCGTGATGAGGAGCATTGTCCATTTGAATATGGACCGGAACCTATATCGAACTTCTTTGGCCATGGAACTTTCAAGCGAAAGAACCATACCAGCTCCCTCGTAGCAGTAAATTGCGATACCAGCAAAGAACGGAAATCCTGACAAATCGATCTCCTTAGGATGCATCCGAACCTTACTGGCATGTTCAAAATCGAACCAGAACACTATGGTATAAGCGAAAACATTCGCAAAGTCTGCGAAGAGGCTGAAAATAGCAAGTTTATGTAAATGCCTCAAAAGGCATAGAAAGCAGAGCGGAATTAACAAAAATAAAAGAACGAGTTTCTGTGTGTTTGATCCAGGCTCGTCAGATTCCTCTGTTGCTTCTGTCTGAATAGCAAAATATTGTGCTATATTCTCTGAAATAAATATCAAGTAAGCACAGCAAAATCCAGTTTGAGACACGACAATGGCGACGTCAACTAACAGCCCGCCGACTTTCCCGAAAGCTTTCTGTCCCACGTCGCCATATCCTAAGTCTTTCAATTTGCCGTCTGCATTAGAATCATTTGATTTCTGCCGTTCCGATTTATCGATATCGCCGTTTTGTAGCAGAGTTTCTTTGCTTTCATCATTCCTTACAGACATCATTATTTCGTTCGATTTAACAGACATTATTCTATCTTTGCTATCGATAACAAGCAGCATTGCTCTCACGCTCAGGAGTCCTACAGTACACATTATGAATATTCCTTCGATAATTCCTGCTTCTTTGAAGGCGTACGGAAGACCGAGAACTCCGGCACCAATGAACGAGATGAAAATATTCCCGAATACCTTCAAAGTACTTGTAGTTCCATGACCCGATTGTCCATGCATATTTCTTTCCTTTATGACGAAGCAAAATGAATTACCTAAATAATTACAGATCTGAAGAGTAAATAATTAATATCAATGACAAGTCCACAACAATGAAATATACACTGTAGTTGAGACTGATAATGTTGATAAACCCCTAAAACTTAATACAGCAACAGTCTCACTCACACATACTGAAGTATTGATATCGGTCCGAAAAATATTACACACGCCAATGCTATCGTTACGTGATACAATCCTGTACAGTGAGAAACGTATTTTACTGAAGTCGAGAATTTCCCACGGTACCTACATCTACCAACATAAACGGTTTACTTGTGCATTTATAGTAACATAGGCTACTCTTGAAGTTTATTAACTACACATCCATACATACACTACTGTTATCAAAGGGTAATAGTACATTTCGAAACGAACACTTCAGTCGGCAAATATTAATCATACAGCAACTAATCTGTTAGTTGCTATTTGCAAATTCCTGTAGTATACTCACAAATCAGGTTTCCGTATTTTAAATATTTAGATTGCCCACAATAACTCACGTTTGTAGCAATCACAGACCGCAAAGACTCAACATTTTTGGCGGTGCACCAAACTTAACTAACTGTCTAATATTGGTACTACGTCTTTGATTTAAACAATACTTTTCATTGTTAACTCTGGCATTTGTAATCCCCGGGGTATGAGGACCGAACTATAGAAAATATCTTTATGCCCTCGGGCTAAAAACATCGCAGCAATAAACTGAATTCTGTAGATTCTATCAAATCATAGTATCATCAAATAAGCGGGTTTAATCGGAATTGGCTCTCGTCGATGTCTAGAATATTTACTTGTGAGAGAAACACGTCTTCGAGATTTAGTTTCTTCGAAGTCTATTGACACGTTGAACGATCACGATTCCCATGCGATATCCGGTTTAGCAAATGAATATGTTTATTCTACAAGACAAATACACCAGACAACACCGAGCGCGCTTAAATAATTTCCCTTGCCTTGGTTAAGCGTTTCTTTTTTGGCCATCGATTTCCAGAACTAAAATCATTTATATGCATGGCTCGTGGAATTGGGACGTGCTTTCAAATACCGTATCAATAATTCCTTTACTATTTAGTGTTGAATGGAAAGAATAATTAATCTGATGGCATTCGGCAAGCCATTTACCTACACTTATTCGTTGCTATTGTGAGGTAATGACACGTAAGACCTTCTCCACGTATACTTATACTTTACTTCAGTCATCAAACTATCCCATGCTTAAGACATTTAGGAAACTCACGCCTTGCACGTATTGTTATGTATTATTTCTTAATCATTGTCTGTAAAATCGTAATGTTGCTTGGAAATCGATAATCACAAGTCGCGTTATAATTTTTGGTAGTTCCTCTCTAGTGGTATTTAATTAATTTTTGCAGTGGTACATAACGGGGCTACACTGATGGTCCTTTCATCCTACTACCAAGAATTTCCTTGACAACACAGAACATTGAAGTGATACACTGGTGATATTACATACACAATAAGGCACGGTACCGTTTAAGCGCAAACAAAAATGCAATTTCATAACTATAAAATAAAATAGATGAGATCTAATAGGCAAAAAAAATAAAGTTGTACAAGGCGAGCACGATTGTTAAGTTCATAGTAACTAAATAGTTGTAAATATAATAAAATATGAAATAAGAATTAATATGAACGATCCCTTGCCAACCGTCACATTAGTCAGGAGGATTTTGTTTAGGGAGGGTTTAGCTTTGAAAGGAACCCATGCTTTAGAGACGAATAACATTGAATTTGTATGAGAGGAACAATAAGAACAAATCACCATGTTCTCTCAGTATTTAAAAAAAAACTTTGATTCCCAAGCAGAACATATTAGCTTGGTAAAGGGCAAAATAAAAATTAAAGACAGAGATACAATATCTCATAAACTTATTGAAGAATTGAAAAGTACTATGGACCTGAGTCATTGCCCCATGGAATATAAGAATTTTCTGTATCAAGGTACTATCCATTTAAAATGTGACCGACATCACCAATAACATAGGTAATTTTTCAATTCTTATGACAGTTTTTTATTGTCTGAATGTATTTTTACCCTAAATTTAGTACTGTCCATTCGATAACGATGTAGCGTTCAATTCTACATACCTTCTCACACTGTGAGAACAATAAGCACTGGTTATCTTAGTAGTAGAAACGTTCAACTGCAGTTTAACTTTCCATAATAAACTACCAAATTCAAGATGAAGTCTAATCAGTTATACAGATGTTGAGGTGAGTTATACAGGTGCATAACGAGGCAAGAAAGGGCATGGAATATTTGATGAATTATTTTGATCTGGAAACTTCTATGTGTTTCAAAAATCAGTAAATTCCATGAAGTTATAACTGAGTTAATACAGAAAACACTTATTGTTGATTACACTGACCTTTACTCTTTTTCTTTGGCTTATTACGTTCAATGTTATTATTATTGTGATGAGCAAGGTTGTCCTCCGTCAATCTAGTAAAATCTTCATTGTATTGTAATTCATCATCTGTCCATTGTTCTGCCACAAAAAGGTTTATAAGAACCAAACTAGAGTTTGTCCTACAACCAGACAGAGTGAGAAGATTCAAACGATGCTTGCTGCAAATATAGTATTGTTAGTACAAACGTTATGGAAAAAATGGTTCCCGACTATCTCGATGCATCTCTACTATAACATGCAACTTGCAAATTGACTCCACATTTATTTGGAGGTGAAATTTCCAGAGAATAGTACAATATACATATGGAGTTCATTGTAGCGTTCAATGTCTGTCATGTCATAATACACAAATCTGCCTCAAATCATTCGACATGAGAGAAATACAGGAAGAAAGAATTTGTTCGGACATAGAAACACACACACAATTCCTTTTATTTATATAAATTGGGTCTTTGTTTTTACTAAAACTATAAATAGAAGATTAAACTAACCGATTTTTTTCTCTTTTGTTTTCTTGTCTCGCGGTGTTCTCGATTGTGGGTCAGGTCTACGAGGCACAGGGTCTGGTCTACGAGGTGGACGATCTTCTCTAATATGCCAGGGATCCTCCTGCGTGTGACCATGTGACCTCTGTGGCTCATTGTGTCGATGATTTCTTGGATCTACATCTCTGCTGTCAGGAGGATGACGTGCTCGGTATGACTGATCTGAAATAAAATGAAAAATATTAATCTATTTGAGGGAATAAACAATTTAGTTCTAGAAGAACAAAGTGTTATAACAACCTGCAGAATTATATTGCCTACTAGAGAGTAGTATAAATATTTAAGAGCCATGGAAATCTGGAAAACTCTTTGCAAATGGATGCCAAGCAAATCTATAACTTGAAACTAATTACCATGTCCTCTTCTGCCATCTTGTGGTGTATGTGCATTCCTGTGCCGCTCACTGCTACTTCTGTGTTGATCCACTTGATCTAATTCATCAGCAGATCCTCTACGTCTGCTCTGTTTGTCACTGTGAACGTTACGTCTATCATGAGCAGGACGTCTTTCATGTTGATAGACACGGTCTACCAGATCATCAGATGATCGACTGTGTTTCTCGTTGTATGCCTGATGTCTGTCGAGTGGAGAATGTCTCCCATTTTCCACATGATCTGGTTTTCGCCTAGGTGAATTGTGTTGTCTGAAATAAGGCAAAATAAAAAGGGTAAAAAGTATTCAAGAATCCAAGTAATA
>QXVX01007702.1:0-57455 GCA_013436065.1 Halocynthia aurantium
TCGGTGCGAATGTAATTTCAGCCGTAACAGATATCTTAGAACAACGGACAGAATGATTGCTAAATTTGATTTGCTAAAGTTTGCTGAAGCGAGCCGAAGCACTAAAAGTATGAAATTTGTAACAAAAGTATTAATTATAATAAAAGGTAACTATATTATAAATGCATAAATCAATCATATTTCTCATGAATATATCAAGTTGGGCCACTTTCGATATATAATGAAATCGTATGCATGCTACCATATATTCTGATAGAACAACTCCTTACTCGACATGACATACGAGACTGCTTGGTCCGTAAACGAGTTCTTTACTCTACGGGCTGCAAAATATCATGTGGTTGGACCACCCTGAAATAATTGATGTGATGACGTCGTAAAAAGTACAATTTTTACAATCCGTGTTGTTGCTTTTGTGAAACAATTTAATTGATATCAACCAAGTCCTCAAATAAGATCCTTAAATAAGATCCTTATTTCTACAGTGGTTTCCCCGTTGATATTTTGCATCCAGTCCATTCTCAAGGACTATTCGCACGGCAGGAAAACTAGTCAGTCTGCTCTCCCCTTTTCTCCTCACTGTTCCATTACTGAACATCTCAATATATTACAATAACAGAATATTGAATTTGCCTGCCATTATCCCAGGCATAAAGTTTTCTCTCTTTTGGATTATAGAGAAACTGGACAGTATATGAAAACATATTTTCAAATCCAAGGTAAACTGATTTCTGCACCATCGTTCGCGTATCGTATGCATGTGTTACTCGAGATATACGAGAATTGTAGCGATCAGTGCTGTAAACGACGCCACACATCATGAAAACGTGAGATACAGACTGTCTAGAAAAGGAAATGAAATCGTTACTGTGTTGCTCCAACCACTACACAGATGGTTCCCAAACTTTTTAAGTACGTGGTCCACTTATTGAACGAACCAGACATGTGGCCAGTTGTTGCCAAAACTGGGCGGGAAAAAAATATTCTGGCTTCTAAGTAGCATCGACAAAATTACGTAAAAGCGAAAAATGAACAAACACGCTATGATCATAAGGGTAATATCGATTATCCAGGAGAGTCGATGCGTTCTACGATAGTTCAATGCATTTACACATATCAAAGATGACCCGGTAACAAAAGCAATTTGTATGTCACTTACCTTATGTTAGTTTTAAAACTTCGTAGTGTTCTTAAGTCAACTGGATTTATTTGATTGACTACATAAGTCAATTTTGAAGTGGAATCGAACGGATCTTGTGAAGGATAAATAACCCACAAACCGTCTTCGTCTGCTGCCATGTGAACCATAGAATGTCCGCGCCAAGTAAATGGCGTTGACGGATCGTAAATAGCATTCGGCAAGTGGCTCCAAGCACTCACGAATCTATATAAAACAATCAAATATGTGGCAACAGCAAGATACAATCACCCAACTGTACGGACGAGGCACAAGCAACGTTGATTTTTAAATCTCAAAAAAGGCTGTGGAATGGGTTAATTTACAAAAATAGTGTGAGAAGGCAACCCTGAATCCTGACGAATATTTTAGCTCAACAAGAGTGGTTACATTATATGTACAGAATATGTATTGAATATACTTACCTATAATGAAGGTTGTATTTTATAAGCGATCTAGAGAATGCTCTGTTGTAATAGAAAGAGCCGTTATATACAATATGTCCAGTACCAATCCATTTATGTGGCAACGTGTATGAACTGATCCATTGGTGCTTCCTGAAAACATATAAACAGGCTGCCTATAAGGAATAATTTTCACTCTTGCTCATAACTCAGTAGGTCATATATATATTTCTTTTTTATATATATATAAATATAAGATTTGAAAAAGAGATAAAATTGCGACCAATGACAGCAAACTTACTTTAAACCTTCCATGTCTTTGAATTCAATCAGGTTGTCTCCATAGTAGAAATTTGCGACATATATTTTATTATTTCCATTCGGGTGAAGTTTGGATGAAACCGGATCCCTCATCCAAGCGCCTTCTCTCCGTCCGAAACGACTGATCATCTTTGGTCGAGATAAAGAGTGGAGTGTTCCGCAAGTGTCTGAAAACATTGTAAAACTATCTCACAATCGGATATTACAATAATAGTTCTTAAATGAATTGTAACTTGTAGAGAAATACATCATAAGGTTTGCAATGTAACTAGACCTTTTTTAATAGTCGTGGTCGGTATAGCAGTAGTTGTTGTGGTCGGAGTCGGAGTCGTCTTAGTCGTAGAGAAATGATCGTTTTCATAATACATACTTTCATCATAATCGTCATATTCATTATCATATTGTTCCACGTGATCTTCATAGGAGAAATCAGCTTCAGTGGTCGACTGTTGCTTGGTTGCATTTGCTGTTATGTTCTAGTGAGAAAATTCAGATTCAAGAATAACAGAGAATATTTTCAATAGAGAACTAGTAACCGAGGAAGATTAAGTGTGAAAAGAGAGGTGCCTCAATAAAAAAAAGGGGAAGAAACCTGAGATGAAGGTTAGTTGACAATGTGATTTGGACATATATTACAAACTCAAGCCCAAAAATTTCAACACAGCAGCTAATCTGCATCAGTCCATGGCAACTGCAGCCGTCCATATTTTTGTACTAAAACTAAGTACCTGGACATTTTCGCGAATAGCAGCCGTTGTATCTTTCATAGACGTTGTAGCAACAGAAGTGGAAGATTTCGATGTTGTTTCCTTGAAGTCGCCATCTGCATTGTCAAAATTCTCTCCGTAATTGTAATCATATGTTTCGTCTTTTTCATCTGTGCAAATTGTAATAAGTAGAATTATGAATGATGTGGTGCTAAACTATGATGGGCTTGCCAAGGTAATACTGGTCGCTGACTTCCTGAGTAAGAGTACCGCGCGTGCTTGTAGAGACATATAACATACGTTTTACTAAAAGAAGCTCCGTCAAAATAATCTCACCAGCAGAAACATCCAATTCAGGATCCGGGTTATTTCGATATGGTATGAAACTTATTTCTGGCATAACAGGTTCCTTATGTTTTTTGCTTAAGGTTGTTGCTGTAGTCGTGCTGTCTGAATTTTCAGTGACATAACTAGATTGAGTACTCTTCAAATTATCTGCGCCAACTTTCTTCAGTGGTGGAATCAGTTGTATTATTTTACCTGTAATGTCGAGAAAAGGGGGTTCAGAGGGGCTGCCCTACCAAGAGTTCAATAATAATCACAAACACGGGAATAATTGAGAGTAGAATCAGGTTTTGTTTTAGTTATCACAGCCCAATTTTCTCATGTTAGAACTATACAGGTATATGATAAAAATATAACAATGAACGGTAATAATTGTCTTGCAACCTGTCTCGTAAATTAAATTAAAATTTGAAGATTATCCGAAATCTTCACCACGTTTTTTCAACGAGGATTCTCAGTTCATTGGTTTCGTCAAAGGTCATTCAATAACCATTTACCAATATATTTAGTGAACCATTTATTTGACCTCTTCCATGTCTCCATGAAATTTATGATATCAAATTCAGATAAATGTTATAATGCAAAACCCAAGTACAGTTTATAAAGATCTTATTTCGAATTGTAACATTGTATCATTCATATTTTGTCTAGACCAAAAAGCAGGTGAATCACGTTTTGCCGAGATAAGGTCGGCATACTGTATAATACATAGTGAGAATTGCTTTTTTTTTGGTTCTGCAAATATCTTTATTACGGTTCAAAGCCTGTTAGGAGGCGTAACGGCATCGAAAGTTACTAGTTCTTGGAATCGAATACTGATACAAACGTATTAAAACAACACCTGTATTGTCTTTCGCAATCGTCGTGACAACCTTAGTTCCCAACAATTGTTGAACATTTCCAGTTGTCTGTTGTACAGTGTCGATGTGTGACGTCGATTCCGTTCCTTCTCGAAATCCTTTTTCTCGAGAACTTTTCGTAGGTTTGACCTTTTCTTTCCTGCATCGAGAAATCATCAATTTATCCATTGTAAATCGACCGTGTGATGAAAAGCTTTTGGCGACATACAAGAAAAGTAATCAGTAAAGCAACGTACGGTGGATCAGTTCTCTTTGATCCAAGTTCAAGATCTTTCATCAAATCACGATACGAACCATTTGTGCTCTTGAGATCAGTGATCACCTAAAAATAATATGTTGTCAGCTTAGACGTTCCGTCGTGCAGAAATGAAAGGAGAAAGGAGCAGATGACGTGATATACGAAAAAATACTATAAATTTTTATATCAGGAGTTATTTGCGATTGGAATCGCAAAAATAATATTATTATGTACTGTGTAGAATGGACGATGGGTCTTAAAATCGGCCCGGGGCAGCTTTCATCACTAGGTCGGCCCATAAGTTCTAAACACACTGTGGCGCCAACAAGTAGGTTATAGCTACAGTTTACACTGCTCGATGATTACAATGATAGACGTCAGTCTGAACCTTTGATTATTTAGCTTGAAATCTCCAAGTTTTCATGCCAATTATAACCAGTCCACCACTTACAATCGCCCATCGTCCAACGAATGACCTCATATATACCAAATAATGACGTCATTGTTGCGTTGTTACCTTTTCAACGTTCAATTTAATAATATTTTTTTCGTCGACGGAAGGCTCCAAAAAAGACTTCTCTAGATTCACCATCGCAGAGACCATGTTCGAAATACTGCTATGAAGTTTAACTAAATCGATTTTGGATGGAACGGATTCATCAAAGTCCTTTGCTGATGAATCTAACTGGTCATTGATGCTCGAACTAGCGGGCTACAAAAAACAAAAAATGCTCGATCAGAGACTGACAGAGACGAGACGTCCGGGTGAGCCTTACATGTATATATAGGCGTATTAGCCAGGAGTACAGTATTATTAATTCAGCAAAAATGAAGTCATTATCGTGTGAACGCAAAGCACACAATTTCGTTGTGCAAAATTACAGTTGATTTCATAAATATGGAGAGATTACTGTTTTTATCCGTATAAAATTTCAGTACACCCAACAGAAAAGAACCCCCGTACGCCTATGACTACTCAGATATAGTTTTCCATATCCAGATTCTTATTTCAGGCGTTGGATTGGTCCCGTCCTAGGCCGGTTACATCTCTCCTAGCCCGGGTTTAATTTGTTCGGAAATTTTATCGGTACATCTGGACCTCCGTGATAAATTTGAGGAATGCCGACGTTGTTTCAAAATCAAATTTTCGGTCTAGAATTTAGATTACTAGTTTGTTCGTAATACTATCAAAATTTTGCCATGATACCGTTGCTTATCGCAGTATCATCAGTTGTTTTCGTCATAAACAAATCAACAGCTAGGAGGCGATAACCTTAGCAGGTGTGTGGTAACTAAAAGGCCTACGGCAAATACGTCCAATACATCTAACATTGTACTGGTAATATGTTTTCTGTCAAAGTATTCTCCGTGGAATGGCAAGTACATGCATTAAGCAGAATCAAGTCTTTCAAAATCGCAAGGGAATAGGGTGAACACGAATTACATATCCACCACCATATGTTCATATGGCTAACTATTCCTGGTACATGGGTTCCATAAAAATGCAGTTTGTTTTAACTGATTTGATCGACTCCGGAAAAATTCTTATAATTCTATCTACTACTAACTGGCATGAAAAATCGATGTAGTTACTTGTAAATCAAAGAAATCAACTTTAGGGACGTTGATCTATTCATATAACGTCAAAAACAGTGGCACTAAATTCCTGTTACGGGACATACTCTATTCAAAAACAGCAGCTTCCTGCGGGCCGCACAGATTCGGTTAGCGGGCCGCAGGTTGCCCACCTCTGATTTAGTGGGATATGGTTAATTATTCTGGAAATCTGATACGTGCATGTATAAGGGTTGAGTCGAGTTCACTTTTAGCTAAGACCAGTGGTGTAGTGCTGCCGGATCGTACCGGAGCTCCGCCACCTCTACAAGTGAATGCTGGGTTAACAGTCAATAATAGGCTCATTATTTTCTTATATATTTAATAGTAAATCTGCTGTAGTTGTGTACGTGCCCGATGCACTAACGTGAACGCTTCCTGTCAATTTACGAGACGAACGGTGTGAGACAAAGTTGCCAACCGTAGCAACATAACAGTTCGGAGCTCGGGTAGCTCCGGTACCTATAAAATTACCACTACACCACTGGCTAAGACCCTTTTTTATCCCAGGCTTACGCAGTAGACTCAGTCGACAAGTTCTGATAAGTTGAGGGTTGCTTATACTATGCTACAATGAGTTTAATTTCGTATAGTTTCTTTTGAAGATATTTTCAGTATGTTGAAATATTGAAATGCTATAACGGATCTGAGAAAGAATAAAGAGAAAGCAAATACCACTTCACAGCCAGCCGGTGGCGGTGTATTGCACGAGCAACGGCAGTCATTCCCTCCGGACACTGTTTCCACCGTGTAGATCGTCCGTCGGGCACCGCCCACAAGTCCACCGCACGGACCACCGTCTACAGAAGTCAAGATGCATTTACATCTACAGTCGGATCCTTCGGAAAATGCTTCAACCTTCAATAAAATAGTACTGTATTAGGAACATATGATTTTAAAGTAAAAGAATTGGTTTTTGATTCTATAGTATAGAGTAATAATTTCGTCACATTATGCTATATGATCATTAGGCATACGTTTTACTTGGAGGAGATTAGCACTGCATGGCGGAAGTCTAGTCAATCAAGCCAAGTACAGCTAAATAACTCGAGCCAAATGATTTCATTCAGTTTTTACTGAGCTTCCACTTAATTGAGCACTTCAAAATGTGTGGATGAATTTATCCGGGGAACTCTGACGTGGTCTCTTTGTCGCAATCACGCATGCCACGCCAATATACTCGCCAAATTGACCGGTCTAGTGTCAAAATGATATGTATTTGTCTTTGAACATAGTCCCAAAAGAGCCAGTGGTATAATCAACCCGAATCTAGAGTATAAAAAGTGATCGAA
The DNA here is from genome assembly GCA_013436065.1 of Halocynthia aurantium. Classification (NCBI taxonomy): domain Eukaryota; kingdom Metazoa; phylum Chordata; class Ascidiacea; order Stolidobranchia; family Pyuridae; genus Halocynthia; species Halocynthia aurantium. The sequence goes on from QXVX01007702.1 coordinate 6,959, forward strand.
ATAAGTTTTAGGAACTGGGAGTATGCCCAAGTGCGTGAGGCTGAGGTTGGGAACGAAGTAATGAAGTCTATCCAATAAACTGAAGACTGAAAGTGAGGAAACGTCACCCCTGGGTATAAGAACCACATTCTGGTATACAGACATTCCTTTATGCTTTATCGATGATACGTGAATATCATGAGTCATTACATCTTGTATAAACTTGTATTCATTTCTCATTTTTCATTCTGTAAATCTAAAAGCTTTGATCTGAGCGTTTGATTGATATCACTTGGACAGTTCCTGCTACTACATTGTAAACACAATTAGTCAATATTAGTTGATGGTGGGTTCACACAAACAGGCCGAACATTACATTACGGCTACGAATGACCTCCCAGCATATGCTTAAGCCAATAATCTCTTAAGAGTATGTGTGTGGGGATGTAGTGTAAGTATAATGAGAACTCACGAACACATTAAAGCCGTTGACTCAGCGCTACTGGGTTGGAGTCGAAATTTTCTTGCCAAGCCAAACACTTGACATCACCAGTAGCATGACAAAACAAAGGAATGAAATTGTTTGTCGTTCATGGCGTAGCGAAATGAAGTGAAAATACAATGCCTAGTTTTTTTATTAGTGAACGGTATGGCGGTATCCAGCTCTGAAAATTTATCATTGGAAATAAAGGAGAATATCCACAACACTTAACTAAAGAATTAGAGTGTTTAATATAAACTACAAAATACAGACAGAGAATCCCAATTTACGATATTCGTACGTATATACTCGCCGATATCTTCAATAAAGTTTTCAAATCGGTGATTAACTGGTTCCCATTAACTCCCTTTGAGAGTTGAACATCACAAGTACCTAACTGCAGCGTCAAAAGGTTGTTTCTAGTTCTTTAACGAAAGGTAATAAGGAAACAATGATCAAGAATCTAAAAACAACTCCAAGTTGTTATTTCGGAACGAATTTTGAACTTTGACAGCAAATGCTAACGAAACAATAATTTAGGAAACGGATATTGGGCATATATATACAAAACATAACGCTCGTAAGTATTCTAGGAAGCAATATGACTTGTATTTCCTTTCAACGATTATTTCGAAAGATTTGAAATTTGATATTTCACGAAAAAACAATCGAAAAGTACTTCCTTGACAACAATGCGTCCGTAAGTTGAAATCAAACTATGAGGTCAAAGTCAAATGCAATAGTTTTCAATTATTGAACCAAAATACCGAAGCAGAAAGGAAACTTCATGTTTTTGCAGCGTATCTCATTCCGGAATTGCTGTTGTGCAACTAGTTCAAATCTCAAGTCGATCGAAATAGCGATAATTTCAGATCCCCCTCGATATAATGCTCTTGTAATCAAATCTTCTAGATTATGTACTAGCAGAGCTACATGACAGTAGGATTTGAGCCATGAGTAGGATTTGACCCACTCCGACCCCAAACCAAGCGCGGGCCTGCTTTTTTGTTGTTGGTGAATTAATCCGGGATTCATCTGGACCCCGTGACCCCGAGACAAGACAAACAAACGAAAAAACTTTTACACTTATATAGAGAGAGTTATAGCATAAACGACTAAATACTAAGAATTTTATAATGGTTTCAATTTGCGCATTTGCATTCGGAATTATTCATTTGAAATCAGACAGATTCGGGATATCATTCCTAAAGATTTGCGAATGAGCTCAAAGTGATTATCCCGCGCCATAAAATTCAATTTTCATCGACAACAAACCCTGCCATTATAATTCTTTACGTATTACTCAGTGAAATTAAGATAACGATTCACAATCTATATTTGGCATGTAATAGAAGTAATTTAGTAAGCAAGATTCCTGGACAAATGTTCTTCCATCCATGTACAATTGTAAAATGTCGTTGACATTGAGATCTAACCCAGTAATTGTAAACTCCTCTTCCCTCAACACAGTGCCGGATTAAGGCTCTGCTGGCCCTAAGGCACATTTGATAGGTGGCCTGAAAATACAGATATTTTTGGTTCACCGAACAGAGTATGAAAAGCCTTCAAGGACAAACGCGTAAATGAAGAAGGATGACATTGATTTACATAAAAAAGCATCATTTAATACAAGAAGTCTTTATTCTTAATACATAATTTTCAAATTGCGCTCATTTATATTCACCCGTCCCATAAGAACCAATGATCCAAACTAATTTATTTACCAACTGAATATCCAGTATCCAGTAGACAATCATGACATGACGTTCCTATATCAACAGGGGGAAAACTGTATGACTAAACGTTAAAATATCACGGGAAAAACAAACAACAACCTACTGGAACATTCCAGGTGTGTGAGTGTTCATTTCAGCCCTATATTTAACAAAGTAAATAAAATATAGCTTTCGTCTTATTCAAACCATTCATTATTTTGCTACCTATACATTTCAGCCCACGGCTAAACCAAGGCTACATTTGATATAGCTGACGTCAGTGATATATTGTTACCACAACCAAAAGCACGGTCGAATATAGCATCATGTTATTCAGTAGATGATTCTCAACTCATGACCTCACGTACATCTTCCCATCACATGTAAGGATGTGCGTCATTTAACTATACCCACCATTGACCCACAGAAATATTTCTTCGAATTTAGCACACAATCTCATGTAGGGTTAATGTACAATACCTAATTCATACGCTCCTATGCATACCGCACTCCTGTTCTTATACAAGATAATCTACATCATCGAAAGTTCATAGTTCGAACGTCACATAACTAGAATTGTACTACAATTATGCAGAACTCTTGCCGTTTCTCTGCAAATTAGTTCCATTAATTACAACGACGAAAATGGAAAATGTACGCAACTGAAAATTGAGTTTTCAAAGCTATATCTTGTACCTCAGGTAGGAGTTTCATTTTGAGATTCAAAAAAATTTGCCGGAGATCTGACAAGCGGTGGTTAACTTAAACGGCTGTAAAAGGACGTCCCCTGATTGAAGTTGGCATTTTTTTGCAGGCGATGGTTTAAGTCCAAGTAATTGGCTTAGGCAAAAATGCCTAAAATTCTAGCATCGGCTTACCATAGATTACTGCAGATGACAGATTTAGTATTATCGCATTATTATATTCATGGAACTTGTAGTAAACGTAAACTTCAACTAATCTTTGTTTGAAGTTTATATTCATTTTTAGAAATTCCGCAACGGGTTCGCGCAACTCATAACGCAAAGCTCAGCACATCGTTGCTCACGAAATTCTTCTTCACATTCAAAGCTTAAATATGGAACATAAAATCAGTCAGCCGACGAGAAATACAGCGGTTTATAATATACCATATATATTTACCGCATGATCCCTAAGTATCGGTCAAGTGGCGCTCCAGCGAGGGGATTAAATGGATACGAGTTTAGAGATCAAAGGTTAAACCAGTGTGAGAGGTCAAACAATAACTTGAAAACAATTATGGTTCACGGCGCTTATCCGTAGCATAATCGTAATCCAATGACTGCAAGATTTTAGGAAACCGGGGTACTGTACGGTACAGAAAAGAAAATCTTACCGAGATGCAGATATAATAAATCGATTCATCACTCATTCACACCTTTATAAATAACTCTACCTGACGTATGTGTAATTATGAGCAACCCCGTGGTTCGGCATATGTAGACTCTACGATCTCTAGGAAGGGTAACAAAATATATTACTTGGAACTTGGTAACTTCGACACGGTTCGTCAGAACACTAAAGTACGGTATTGTAATATCTGGTTAGTTGAACCGAATACGCTTATATACCAATTCACAAATAACTTAAAATTAACGAATGATAAGCAAGACTTAACTAAGCACTATTACTATTATCGGGTTTTCATATCTGAACAGTCAAAATATAAGACACTTCTGCTTCAGCTGAACGAAAGACCTAAATTCAGTCCCACAAGGTCTATATAATATTTATACACATCTCGATCAAATCCATAGCAATAAGTTAGTACGGTAATATTAAATAAACAACTTGTCCACTACAGCAACAGTAAAAGTTAAAATTATCGTAATTTAAATTCGTTACGGACGAAGATTTTATAAACTAAATGCAGAACATGTCCGTGTAAATCTGTAAATCTGTAAATCTGTAAATCTGTAAATCTGTATATTGTATAATATATGGCAACCCGATCATATATGTAGGCGTTGGTTGTTTTTTGGACATATATACCTACAAACGATCCCCCGGACATACTAAATTCTCGATTCGTTTTTATATTTAGTCAAGGATAGTTTGTCACGCCTCATTCTCAGTCATCTGTCAACAATGGTTTCATATTGTCCTAGTACGTGGCTCCGAGCGGTGTTCTATTACGATATGACTTCAGACCACAGAAAAAATTACAATTTTACATTTTATCTACCGCTCTGCATGATCTCTTGCAACTATGCAAGATATAGTTTGCTATTCATGAGTACCAAGGCATCGAAAAACGGTTTTGACGTTTGCCTTCACATTTCTACAGATAGGAAAGCGCCAGCACGTCTCCAAATGCGAGACCACATACATAGTCTGATAAACCAAAGTTTTTTAGTCCTACAACTTCTGAGTCAAAGTCCATCCGCCAATTAACCTTTACGTATATTGTTCTCAAGTAATTAGGATGTATTCATAACAACAAATGACCCAAAACTTGAGGTAGAACACAAGCGTTAACCTCTACTATTGCAATCCATTGCCATATACCGACAGAATGCAGCCGCCATGCAATCACAATTTACTCTCCGAACTATCTACGACGTATACGACCCGGAAACCATATAACTAGCACTTTGCAAGTAAGATATAACTTAGCATGATAAGAGAAACACAGATACCACGGAAACCACTAATAGAAGATACTGTGCAGTGCATGCTACAATACAAAAGGATGACGTAATTGCGGAAATCTAGAAATTTGAGAATCACAAGTTGAGCCAATTCATTCATTTGAGTATTACGCCAAGTCGAGTCTTTCAACAGAAATGATTTAAATAGTCATATAGAGAAGCGAAATAACTGTAGCAAATAAGGTAAATCCAGTAATATATTAATAATTGAATGACATTGACATTGATAAATGTGTAAACAATAATCTCCTATGTCGTCAATGACTGAGTAAAGTCGAGTGAAAACATGTTTATGTCAAGCGGTGTCATTGCGAATTCGACTCTAAATTCCAATCATATGAGGTCATTAGAAGTCTCGTCAAGTCATTATAGATTACAGTAAAGTAGAACAAAAAATGACGAGAGTTACTGGAATTGTCACAGAATCAGAGTCAATAAAACACTTGTTTTCTTACAGCAAGCAAGCCGATATGCTGCATATTGTCGGGCAGTTATCTTAAGCGTTTCATCATTGATTGATAAGACCGATATTATCAGTGACACGACAATTTCCGAAATCAGGAATGTAGACTGTCTAGGACTCCCGTTATAAATAAATGTAATTTAGAGAAATATCTTATCTGATCGCCTGTAATTTATATCACCAATGCTCATATTAAAGTAAATAAAATTAAGAAATATATTTAAACATCTTTTGAAACCTAACTTATATTGTTATTCGAAAGAATGCAGTTTATCATTCATTTTATAATTGTTATTTAATTGCTATGTTGAGGGGCCCCCGAACCTTGATTGCACCGGGCCCTCCCGAGGTCTACATCCGGCCCTGTCTATATATTAGCGTAGCTGCCTTTCGAGTTGATATTGTTGATTTGTTGAGACGAAATACATAATAATTAAACTTCTGACTTCAGCAGAAGGTTGATGAAGTATATTTTCTCGGGTGAATAAGTAATGGTAATCTTGCAGGCGGTTATCACGGATGTGGTTCCCTTAATTAGGCGAAACTATTTGCCGTATACGCGTAGAACGATTAAATTCACTTTACAGTTGTAATACGAGGAATTACTTGAAAACACAACAGTGTCGATAACAGCAGGATCAATTGAAATGGTTTAGTCGTTAGATAGAGAGCGCTGTGCATTTCATCATATTCCTTATCGCGATATCAAGATAAGCAATACTATAAAGTGGGCACCATTCCGTTCATTCATATGCATACTAGAGTTCATGTATTGTCGGGATGAAATGTAGGTAGGTGGTATACGTGGACGAAAATAGAACTTTCAAATTGTATATTGCTACTTGAAAGGTACCTGAACAATCAAACCAGTCCAACAATCCTATATAAACAACATCTATTTTTAAAAAATACAGCACTTGCTGCAAGCTCCATATATGGTGTTCAGTTTGCAATATCACTTGGGCATACGTCATACAAAAATATATATAGCACGCGATTGGAAATTTTACATTAACAAGCAACACAATCACAATCAGCAAAAGCATCATATCCTATCTAAAGAACTATTTTTATAGAAAATTTAGACAACACTTGCAGCAAAATCGAATATACCATTACTTTCTATTTTTTTTTCTGTTTACGCATGGTCTGATGTTATCAGCGCTACATGATAGTTTTCTAGAATCTAGATTCACCTACTAGCTTCGAGTTGTAATGACAAATGACTATCAGTACTATCAGTTCTATCAGTTACTCAGCACGAGGCTCAGAGTTCTCATTAAAGTTGTATGAAAATTTGTAAATATGTTGTTGATTTGTTGTTCTTTTGTTTTCTGATCAAGCGCCTGGGGAGCAAATGCAAGTGTCTGGGGTTGGTAAGGGAGGAATACGAAAAAAAACGTTGAGAACCTCTGCTATAAGGCTTCCTAACGTGATTCGGGCTCCCACCCTCTCTTAAACCCTGATTTTGAACAGGAGATCAATCTGATGATGATTATGAAGTACCGATATTGAATAGTTTGTTACTGTAATGTTGTATCATAGCGAACCTATTGATTCACGATTGTTTATTCAGGAATTTACAGACTCCATTGAACCGTTACTGACAGACGTTGAACGTGATCGTGATCGAGATCGTGATCGCGTTGAACGAAAACTGCGACCAATTGACTCTACTATTGCAAACAGAAATCGCAAATCAAACACAATCGTTCAGTACAGAGGTGCGTACGATTTCACCGAAAAATCGGACGAGAAATTTTGCCTTGAGACCAACAATCATCACTGTGCTATTTACAGATCGCATTTTCAAACTGTTACAGGTATGTGTTTGCTAGGGAGGCGCACAAACGTATTATTGGTAATTCATAATACTGTCTAATGTCAGAACCTTGTAGCACTTCCAGGCCAAATACACTTAACCGAATTAGACGGTGGGCCGCACTTTTATTTCACATCGACTATCTACTAGTGACTGGCATCAAAAATCGATTTGTTTTTCTTGCAAATCAAATAAATCAACTTTAAGGACGCTTCGCTATTCATATAACATCAAAAACAGCGGCACTGAATTCCTGTTCTATTCAAAAACCGCAGTTTCCCGCGAGCCGCACAAATTCGGTTCGCAGGCCGCGTTTGGCCCGCGGGCTGCAAGTTGCACACCTCTGGCTCAGTAGAAGGTATTGAGTTATTGTACATTATCATTCCAGGGAAATGCTTTCACAATGTTTATCGACAACACAGACAAATGGAATCATATTAGCCAAATATAAAGAACTGCAGTAGGGTTGTTATACCGTTTTCATTTTCGCCTTATTCTTCAAAATATTTTTCAAAATGGATTTCAACTTTTATCAGTACAGTACAAACACGAATTAAATATCAGGCTTATCTGCCTGTAATTTAGCTACTGGAACCGGACAGAAAATTCGCTAAATAAACAATATCTAAGAAATGTGGATTAATAAAAAATTTCGAGAGATAAGTGGGTACTAGACATCTTCACTAGAAATTTTATAATTAACTAAATTCGTTTAATTTATATGAAAGTAGATGAAGTGAAGATTTAATTATTTAATGGAGAACTAATTTTCGATTTACGAGAAGTTTACGTGAACATTTTTTCTGTATCTATATCCGCGGCGGCTAACCTTTTATATTCCATGCGCCATTTATTCACGTACAAGATCAAGATCAGGAGCGCCATACAACTCTTGTATGCAATTGGCATATAAATATGTTATTGATGACATATTTAGTACTTTTACATGGTATATTGAAACCTATTTCTCGCAGTAAGCTCCGTCAATTTCTAGTATAGATTTATTATTTCTGGAAATCGGTTTTGGGTTGACACTTTTCACGTCAGTTCATTTCACTTATTACATTATTATTTTCCCATGGGTCATATGTGGTTCAACCCCGTTTATAGGTCAACAGCATTATCTATATGCCATAGGCCCATAGCAATTATCATCAGTAATTTGATGAAGATCTTGCCGTAAGTATTCTGTGGATTCAATCTTTAATAAGTCAGTGATCTTTGAGAGCCAGAGTGCATAAGATAACTCTTATTTGCGATAAGAAAAAGCTTTTGTATTGGACAGTTTGACAGTTTGACGTATTCACTTCTTAACGTGATTCGACAAACATCTGACAATAAACCACACATACAACGCGGGATAACAAACATAAGAGGAACTGGGACATACTTGTGGTTAGTGAACTGAACTACACAAGCAAAACACAACCTGCTCTTTTTTCAGGTTATGGTTGTTCTTGTTCGACTCCAGATTAGACGTTTTAAGTCTGCCAATAATATGCAGTAAACATAAGTCATTGAAATTTCCCTCAGGCATTGCATCTTGCAGTCTAAGAATGACAGCTCTGCAACAAGTAAACGAATGAATGTTTTCGATCGACAAAAGAGGTATGTCTCTGCTGAAAGGGAAAAGCGCTCTATGCCCAGCCCTTAACTAAGACCGAAACGTCCCATCATAATAGATTTTTTTAAGCCAAAATTAAGGAACATAAGCAGTCACACAGCCAGACAGAGCAGTAGAAAAGTTCATTTTCATATCCCAAGAGATACAAAGGAAATTTTGGACAGTATTGTCTTGTCATATTTTATCTGTGTACAATACAATCATCGATACCTTCTCTTCATTCCGCTATTTCATAGCGTAATGCACGGAAAAATAGTGAAGTCTATATATAAGGTTATGACGTCAAGGAAGCACAATATTCCCATTCGATGCTTATCCGTTATATTTAAAAAAGAGTATTACAAACACCACCCTGAAACTAAAGGGCCTAGCTTGTTCAAAATATAGCCAACCATGCACAGTTTTCACATTTCTCGTTTAGTCTTCAACAAATATTAACAGCATGAGTTGTTTTTCACACTGTCTTTCGAGGTAAACCGTTAAAATGACAACAAACAAATAGACAAGGGCGTAGTTCATGTTGTGGATAAACAACAAAATACGACTGTTTGTCTGTTTCCTTAAAGTATAATTCACAGTATCTGCATGAGTGTACAGAATGACTATGTAATTTCACAATCATACATTACTATACACGAATATAAATTACTTCTCAGATTACTTACTTAAGGTGAAAGAGATTAAAATATAAGTTAATCCGAAACAAAAAAACGAACAACGCTACTTTTTAGTAATGTACAAGCTAGCTGTAAGCACGAACGAACTATCTGCAGTAGTACAAAGAAGTAGCCATACGGCTTCTGATCCAGAGTAGGACAACTGCCCCGTTTTCTGTCCCTAGCTGAAGCTCATGAATATCAGTAGTAAAATTAGTGAACACGAAGTAGGCGGGATGCAAGTGGTGATATGTTACAGCAAAATTATTGAATTCAATCTAGAAATAGGAAAGAACATTCCCTTGTGCTGGTCTGACTATGTTATTGCATATACACTGCTAAGAATTACAGTTGAATTGATTAAAATCAATTGTACTTTCAGGGGCTACTTTTATGTTCTAATGATTTCGGAATCTGTACAGCGCTGGTCCCAACCTTGGTGAAGCCCTGGTAATATCTCTTAATCATAATTGAGTATAGGCCAGTGGTTCCCGAATTGGGGGCCATGGCCCAGTAGTGGGTCACGAGAATATTTCCAGTGGGCCACAGAGCTATTTTGAACGTGCGGAATTTGAACTGAACTGAAAGGTCGTTAAAGCGATGACATTTGTTTGACAACAACTGGGCCACATATGTTTAATTCGTTCAATAAGTGGGCCACGTACTTAAAAAGTTTGGGAACTACTGATATAGGCCATGGACACATGTCACAACACGAAAAAAATAAGTTGTCTGTAGTCTAGTACAGTAAAAGCTCAATTATCACTTCATTAGATATAAACTCACCGATTTTTCTGTAGAATCTTTAGACGCTACTGCAAGTAATGACACTTTCAGTAGGATGACAACATAGACGAACATCCACTTCCACATTACAACTAGCACGACGAGACTTCGATAATAATCAACTTCCACCGCCGAAACGCACCCTTAATTTTAGGCTGAACTTGCAACGATCGACCGAAGATATATTTTATCTCATTCTAGGTCTAGGCTTAGCTGTTTATAGTTATTCTGTTATAAAGCATCAAGAAAGGTTCAATATTAGATATAAATAAGAATAGGCAATGGTCTTCGACATTGGTGTTATAAACAATATTTTGCAAGTCACAACATAGGACTAGAGTGTTTGCCATAAAAAGGTTGATGTCAGTCCTAGGTTATCCCCTCTACAGAACTAAATTAAAGGTAGTCCAAATACCGATGAATAAGAAATATAAAAATGCTGTGCAACACTGAACTATATTTGAGATCTCTGTATCTAACTTTTCATTTTTCTATCATTCAATACATGGTTCAATATCAAGAATTATAGATACAGACTCTAGCCGATAAATAGTTGTATTCAAACCAGATACTCTGCCTTTCACCTATATAGTAGTAGAAGTAACTACCCATTCACAAAGTCCTGGATAGTGAGAATGCAGCTAGTGAAAATCTCCACATTCAGAACCCTGATACGCTACGTGAAAATCTCCACATTCACAACCCTGAGAGCCTGACTCTAGATAAATATACTTATCACTTAATAAAATCTTACGAATGCGCACAGCGGTCTCTCGAGAGACTGAATTCTGTAACAAACCTCTGCGTTACAGCTAACAACAATGACTGAACGCTTACTCACCAACAAATGTCAACACAGTCAGTCAACCCGCATCTGTGTTGCTCTTAAACAAATATAACCAACCATGTTGCGAAGTCTAGAAAACTAAAATGTAAATCAAAATGTTCACCTTTACCCGACTTTTGATCAGTCAATTAAACCTAAACTCGACCTTCGAGTAATCATTCTCAACTGCAGATATGAGAAAGGAATATATCCGTGGTATGATAGTACGATGTGCTACACTGCTTTGATCCGGTTACGGATAATATATTCCATCGTATTATTAAACCAAAAAGGAAACTAATGCACACTTGGTTGAACATCATCTCCTTTTGGCTTGCTAAAATTGTTTTGGAGAATAGGTTAAAGCATCAACCGTACACCAGTAAAAGTCACAGCCAGCGATTATTTTCAACCAACTAACAGCCTTTCCTGAGCTACTGTCGAAGACAATACTTGTGTTGTTATACTCTTAACTGAACGAAGTTTCAATGGAGACGAAAGTAAACATAAACCTACACTTAGTACCAAACCACAGCGTAAACTACACAGCTCTGAGCTGGGGATCTGTTTACGAATGATGAAAAAGTTCTAATCTGATATGAACGTTGAGTGAAATCACAATCAACCAATAATAATTGCTTATAATCATTCACGCATTCCGTCTATTGATGAACAGATAAAAGATTCCACTGTAGCCACCTTGCGACTGTAATCCAAACACTGGTCACTGAAAACCAAACATTGGACATTTACTGGGAATAAAATTGTGAATTTTGCTTCAAAATATTTCTTTACTAGTTTTCAACCATAATTAATTTTATTGACGTCTCTGACGAGAATTGACGACTCATTACCATTAATTAGCGCTCGGAATAGGTTCTCTAACGTTTGAAATAAAACTTAGTTATTGATCTATCGGTCTATCCGTCATCATCTGCAGCAAATCATAATATTTGGTATCTTGTGGTTGTTGACGTTAGTTGAGGAATTCAAAGGATGTTGAAAGACTGAATGATAACCGGATGACATGGTAACATGTTTTTAAATTCCCGTTGATTCAAACAACAAATCCGCCTATCGAGAAATTCCCTCCGGGTCGGGAAACGCTATGCTCGGCCCCAGGGGTGGCAAAACTCCGCATTCCATGCATCAATTTTTCCACGCACGAGTTCAGATGCGCCATGCATCTTTCCTACCCTTATACAATTCTCGTTAAAATGTGTTCATGCAGATAAACTTTGTATTTTGATCTCATATATTGAAACCAAATACTCGCTTTAAGCTTTCGAATTATCTCAATGGATTTTCCCCAAATGTATTTAGATTCGATGAAAACTGCAGCAAGCGCTAACATAAGTACATTACGAACATAATCTGCGGCGACACCTACCGGAAACTTAGTTTGGAAATTGGAGGATTATTCAAATTTTAAATTTAGAAACATTCTATAATGCTTTCCAAAATACTTTAGCACAGTGTGAATATATTATTTCAATGGAAAAAATAGGGATGCGTTCTGACAATATTCTACAATTATATTTTAACCAACCTCTGATAGGCCCTGATACCAACCTTGTAATATTATAATCTTTAGAGTTTTAACTGAATATCAATAATATGTATCCAGTATGTGTAATCATAAGAGACCAAAGCAGAGAATAGATACTACATATACAAATCATTTAAATACAGTAATATACAATAAAACTATCAAACGCATACCAATGCATAGAGATCGCCAGTATATTTAAAAACGTAAAAGTTGAAAACACATTAACTAAATCAATAGACAGTAGCTGGACTGAAAGTTTTTGTTTATTATTTCTAACTCGTCTGTATATGGATAGAACGCCAAACCATACAACACTAAGAAATTTCATTTCGCAATATTTCATTTTTAAGCAGAAATAGTTATTTCTAACGGGTCTGTATATAGTGAGAACGCCAAACCATACAACACTCTGAAATTTATTTTGGCAATATTTCATATTTAAGCAGAAATAGTTATTTCTAACTGGTCTGTTTATGGTTAGAACGCCAAACCATACAACACACCGAAATTTCTTTTTGGCATTATTTCATTTTTAAGCAGAAATAGTTATTTCCAACTGCTCTGTTTATGGTTAGAATGCCAAACCACACAACGCTCCGAAACTTTTCTTGCAATGCTTTCTTTTTAAATAGAAATTGAATCATATCTGATGCCATTATAAAAGTGAGGATAACTCTTTCATTGCATTGCAACTATTTTACTCCAATTTTTTAATCAACTTTTATCTCTTTAAGTTAAACTTTCCTTTTTTTTCGTGACTTAGTCATCGCTATCAACAGAAATCGTCGCCAGCATTGGCATCAAGTTAGTTAGATCGACCTATTGGCGTATCGTTTTCCGCTACATATATGTTGGTTTAATTATTACGAATCAGCGGATGTAAAGAAGCAATAAAAAGAGGCCACACTCGGGTTAGATATTCACTCTTTTACAATCGTCTAAAAGTTTCTACAGAGATTTTGTTTGAAATCTGCACAAGACAACAAAATGTTGAAGTATTTGCTACTAATCGTTGTATGGACTGCTGTGATAAATGGTAAGTTAAATTTATTTTGTTTGGTTGAACAATACAAAACAATGAATTATTCTACTTTTCGATTTACAGCTCGCAATCTGGGCGTTCCGTGTGACTTTGTCACTAAGTTATGCGATGATTGTCCCGGTTTATTGCAGCATTATGATTACAATGAATTCGGATGCCAGATAAGTTGCGACTGTGTTCATGATCCTGAAATGCTATTTGAAGGCGACATCAAACTAGAAGGTATTTTATTATTATCGGAATAAAATTGTCAAAGTTTTTGTTTTTCGTTGATGTATTAATAATACCTGGAATTGTGAACAGGTCCGAGCCTTGCGCTTGCTAATAAGCTCTATGGGATAAGTTCTGATGACAATGATGATGCTAGTTATGGACTGACCAGTGTCTCGAAACTGTTCTGGCCGATACCAGACGACACGACAACGGTCGAAATTCCATATACACTTCAAACCGGATTATGTAAGTTGAAGTTTTGATAAAATATATATTAAAGAAATTTTTCATGTTATTCTATCGTTTACTCAAACTAAATTATATTTGCTTGTTATTTGTTCATTTTACAAAGTTTTGTTATAGCTGCTGGCACAAAGGAAGCTATCAGTTATGGAATTTCTGCTTATGAGTCGAATACTTGCATCAAATTTGTTGCAAGGAAAAATGAAAACGCCTACATTCAGTTCATTGCTGGTAACGGATGCTATTCTTTTGTAGGAAGGCAAGGCAGCAAACAGGATGTAAAAATTGCTTTTAAATTACTGAATATATTTATTTCATAACATTATAACTTAAACTATATTTACAGATTTCTATAGGTACGGGATGTGAAAGTAGAGGAACAATAATTCATGAAATCATGCACGCACTAGGATTCTGGCATGAACAATCGAGGCCTGAGAGAGATAATTACGTTACAATCAACTGGGAAAACATAAAGACAGGTAAACCGAGCATCATACGCAACTATTTCTAATGTTACGTATATTAAAGTAAACTCAAGTTATGTTTATACAACATTGTATTCTAATTTATCTTTCTTCAACTAGGAAAGGAACACAACTTCAAAAAAAGAACCGCGTCTGAAATCAATTCTCTAGGATCTCCGTACGACTGTGGATCACTCATGCATTACCGCGCCATAGCTTTTTCCAAGAACGGAGAAAATACTATAACTACGAAGTTTGTATTCCAGAATCCTTTGATTTATATAAATACTGGATAAAATACTCCGAGTGACGTTATAATAAAACCACAAATACATTCAAACAACACAGATCCGGCTGTAGTAACATTGGACAAAGAAACGGCTTTTCTGAGGAAGATCTGAAACAAATTAATGCTCGTTACTGCCCTAATGGAGGTATTTGGATAGTGACTAATAATAATAATAATAAATTTTCGAAATAAATGAATAAAAAAGTCTCCAATAATTTGAAAAGGAAAATATCTCAATACGAGTATTCTAATATCTCATTGTGTGATTCAACCATGGCGCAATTATTTATGCTTAATCCTAAATTCATTTTTTTTCATCACGTTATATGCTTCTATGCTTCTTGTAATGATATTTCTCCGATTTTGAATTACGTAAATCTTTTTCAGGATATTGCAAAGATGAACATTCATCGTAAGTTATTTTTTCTACCTAATTACCAGTAAGATTGTTGTACCTTCCTTAATATGTTGTAATGTTCGATTTCTGTTGCCAGATGCCCGACTTGGGAAGGCCGAGGATTTTGCAAAGATGACCGATACAAAACTTACATGGAAAATAACTGCAAAAAATCGTGTGGCATTTGTGGAGGTATTCATAACATTACTTGTTGATAAATTGTTACAACATTACTAGTTTATACGTTTCTAACAGCTTTAAGCTGCAGAATCCCTGAAAAGTGGATTTCAACATCAGTCGTTATCGCACATATTATCATGTCAAATATCTTATATGCTTTTATGCTACCTATAATGAAATATCTCTGATTTCTAACTGTTATGTAAAATTACGTAAATCATTTTTCAGAAACCTGCAAAGATGGACGGTCATCGTAAGTTAATTTTTATCTGAATTACCAGTAGGATTGTTGTACCTTTCTCAATATGTTGTAATGTTCGATTTCTGTTGCCAGATGCCCGACTTGGGCGGGCCAAGGATATTGCAAAGATGCCCGATACAAAACTTACATGGAAAATAACTGCAAAATATCTTGTGGCACTTGTGGAGGTATTTACAACATTACTTGTTAATAAATTGTCACAACATTACTAGTATATACGTTTCTAACAGCTTTAAGCTGCAGAATCCCTGAAATGTGGATTTTAACATCAGTCGTTATCGCACATATTATCATGTGAAATATCTTATATGCCTGTATGCTACCTGAAATGAAATATCTCCGATTTCTAACTGTTATGTAAAATCACGTAAATCATTTTTCAGTAACCTGCAATGATGGACGGTCATCGTAAGTTAATTTTTCATCCTAATTACTAATAAGATTGTTGTACCTTCCTCAATATATTGTAATGTTCAATTTCTGTTGCCAGATGCCCGAGTTGGGAAGGCCAAGGATTTTGCAAAGATGCCCGATACGAAACTTACATGAGAAATAACTGCAAAAAATCTTGTGGCACTTGTGGTATTCGCAACATTACTTTAAATAATTTGTTACAACATTACTAGTTTATACGTTTCTAACAGCTTTAAGCTGCAAAATCCCGGAAACGTGGATTTCAACATCAGTCGTTATCGCACATATGATCATGTGAAATATCTTCTATGCTTCTATG
The DNA here is from genome assembly GCA_013436065.1 of Halocynthia aurantium. NCBI lineage: Eukaryota > Metazoa > Chordata > Ascidiacea > Stolidobranchia > Pyuridae > Halocynthia > Halocynthia aurantium. Next base: position 23,361 of record QXVX01007702.1, read on the forward strand.
CTTCTTGTAATGATATTTCTCCGATTTTGAATTACGTAAATCTTTTTCAGGATATTGCAAAGATGAACATTCATCGTAAGTTATTTTTATCCTAATTATCAGTAAGATTGTTGTACCTTCCTTAATATGTTGTAATATTCGATTTCTGTTGCCAGATGCCCGAGTTGGAAAGGCCTAGGATATTGCAAAGATGCCCGATACGAAACTTACATGGGAACTAACTGCCAAAAATCTTGTGGCATTTGTTAAGGTAGTTTACAGTTCACTTCCTAATAACTTGTTACAACATAACTAGTTTATACGTTTTTTTATAGGTTAGAGCAAAACCCCTGAAACATCGATTCCGCCATCAGCCGTTATCGCAAATATTATCCAGTGAAAGACTTTATTTAACTGTTTAACTAATCTATATGAAATGAGTTCTTATGTGTTCCAGTATATACTTGTTTCATATTTTCATGTCATTTAATCAGAAGAATTATCTTTGTTCAGAATAATCTGATAAATAGTGATTTTACATTACAAGTGTTCATCATATAACCGGTATCATTGTTATAACAATATATTCCAATCAAATGTAGAGATTCATTGTGGATTGTTGTTTGACTATGTGGAAATCAATCTCTTTCATTGTAACATCAATCATTGCAATAAATAATAATGAATCAATTATTCATGTTTTATATAATAGAAAGATTTAGCAGTAACGTAGAAGACAGGACCAAAAGATTTACTAAGATTTCTATAAATACGAAATTAAATAATAAACCTATTTGTCCCAAAAAAATTGACGCACTGGGGTTATATTGACTGCTGAAGTAAGTATTAGATAAATGCACTGCAAAAATAAGAAAATCAACTAGAGCGCGAGGCGACATCTACCGGACACTTCGTTTACAGTAGGTCGGTATGTGAAATAATAGGATTATTCAAATTTCGACTTTGATATATTTTCTTGTGGTGACCAACTCTCCGTGAATATGAGCAGATAATCTAATGTTAGTGGGGCCCAACGGACGCCTCGTGTTCTGCGATTATTTTGTGTGGCATTGTCGGATTGTTCAAATTCATAATTTTCTTATACAATCAAGTAGTATTCATGCAGGCAATCTAACGCTTGTGGTGCCTAATTTCAAGACCAATAATTTCATATCCAGTGCTTGGATCCTAGTGACAAGAATGATACGAAATCATGCCGACGATCATTCAAATATACTAAATGTGGGACTACGATGTGGGCGTTCTGTATACGTGCCACCCTGGTATTGTTGACGTTCTTACATTCCTATTAGTCTGTTATTTCGAGAGTTTACTGTAATCAGACCTGCATTTACCTTCATTGCAAAACAATACTTTGCAAATTCAAATACCAGATTAACTCTTTGAACACATTGCCTTCCATTTATTCAACTATTATTTGTTCAAGTGCTGCGAATGAAGAGTTAATGTATCGTGAATTAGTCATTTCCGTCGCAGAAGACGTCGATCTACTGTGTTCATTATTTTATCGGAGCATTTAGTTTCATGTATCTCTTATAAGAAGCATTCAAGTACTATGATAAGTTTTAAGCATAATGTTTGAACCATAATCTTGAATATAATATATAATCTATAATCCATAATACATCAGTCCTCAGTTACATGCGAGTGATGCGTTTTGAAATACATTCGCATATCATGAATACGTATTTCGATAGAGAAAATAGGGATGCGATCTGAATACAACTTACAATCATATTTTAACCAACATTTCATACCAAAAAGACACAAATACTTTACCACAAGGCAATAAAGGTAACGTAGTAACGCCCTGGGCTTACGCACGTGACCACCACAATCTTTGCTGAATGCCCATAACAAGACATATAACGTTTAGGGGACATGATAAATGATAAAATTCACAAAACGCTCGCAATGACACACAGCTTCTGCACAGATAATGGCACACAACACCCTCGCAGCATCTGACAAATGACTTACTCAAAACTCCGCCTCCGCCTGGCAATTTTCTTGCATATAAGGGGGGACTAGTGTATAATGAATGCATTATCTGTAGTCATAAGAGACCAAAGCAGCGAATAAATACTGCATTTAAAAGTAATTTGAGTACAGTAATATACAATAACACTATTAACTATATAAAACATTAACTAAATCCATATACAGTAATTGAACTCAAGCTTAGGTTTATTATTTATAACTCATCTGTATATGGATAGAATGCCAAATCATACAACGATCTGAAATTTTATCTCGCAATGTTTTCTTTTTAAATAGAAATTGAATCATATCTTATGCCACTATAGAAGTGAGGATAACTATTTCAATACATTGCAACTATTTTACTCCAATTTTTGAATCAACTTTTAACTCTTTAAGTTTCAAATTTCAATTTATCGCGACTTAGTCATCGCCATCAACAGAAATCATTGCCAGCATTGGTATTTAGTTAATTAGATCGACGTATTGGCGTATCGTGCTCCGTAACGTATATGTTGGTTTAAGTATTACCAATCAGCGGATGTGAAGAAATCAATAAAAAGAGGCCACATTCGGGTTAGATATTCACTCTTTTAAAATCGTCTAAAAGTTTCTACAGAGATTTTGTTTGAAATCTGCACAAGACAACAAAATGTTGAAGTATTTGCTACTAATCGTTGTATGGACTGCTGTGATAAGTGGTAAGTTTAAATTGATATTCTTCAGTCCTACAATACAAAATAATGAGATATTGTCGTTTTTGTTTTACAGCTCGTAAACTGAGCGTTCATGATGCTGAAATGCTATTTGAAGACGCCATTCAACTGGATGGTATTTTATTATTATCAGAATGAAAACGTCAAAGTTTTGTTTTTCGTCGATGTATTACTAATACCTATCGAGCATTCTAATATCTCATGGTCATAATGTAATTCCCCCATAGTGCAATTATTTATGCTTAATCCTAAATTCATATTTTTTCATCACGTTGAATGCCTATATGCTATCTGTAATGAAATTTCTCCGATTTCTAACTGTTATGTAAAATTACGTAAATCTTTTTTCAGGAGTTTGCAAAGACAATAATAATCTAAAACATGCAACGTAAGTGATTTTTTCATCTTAATTACCAGTAAGATTGTTGTACCTTCCTTAATATGTTGTAATGTACGATTTGTGTTGCCAGATGCGGGGAATGGAAGGACCAAGGCTATTGCGATGATGTCACGGAAATCACTAACATGATGAGGCGATGCAAAAAAACTTGTGAATTTTGTGGAGGTATTTACAGCAGATTTCCAATAACTTGTTACAATATAACTTACGTTTTTAGCGAGTTTTAGCCGCAAAATCATTGAAATGTGACGCACATATTATCACGTTTAATATCTCATCTTACGTAAATATTATTTCAGAAACTTGCACAGGAACAAGGTAAGATAATTCTCCATCTTAATATCCACAAAGATTGTTGTACATTCCTTAGTATTACGTGATATTCGATTTCTGTTGCCAGTTGCCCGACGACTTGCGAAGATAAAAGAACCAAAGATAAAAAGTAAGTTAATTTTATATCTTAATTACCAGTAAGATTGTTGTACCTTCCTTACTATGTTGTAATATTCGATTTCTGTTGTCAGTTGCAAAACATTGGAGATGTGGGGCTATTGCAAAGTTGACCTATACATCGATTACTTAAAAAAGGACTGCAAAAAAACTTGTGGCTTTTGTGGAGGTATTTACAGCTTACTTTCTAATAACTTGTTACAACCTAATTAGTTTATACGTTTTTAGCAGTTTCATGCTGTAAATTCCTGAAACGGGAATTTCAACAACAGTCGTTATCGCACATATTACCATGTCAAATATCTTATATGCTTCAATGGTACTTGTAATGAAATTCCTCTGATTTTTAACCGTTATGTAAAATTATGTTAATCTGTTTTCAGGAGATTGCAAAGATGAGAGTACAAAGTAAGCTAATTTTTCTTTTAATTACCAGTAAGATTGTTGTACTTTCCTTATTATTTTGTAATGTTCGATTTCTGTTGACAGATGCTTGGAATGGAAGAACAAAGGGTGGTGCGATAATTCCGGATACAAATCTGTCTTAACCCCTCTCTGCGGAAAAACTTGTGGTTTTTGTAAAGGTATTTTACAGCTTGCTTTCTAATAACTTGTTACAACATGACTAGTTTATTCATTTTTTACAGGTTAAAGCTGCAAAATCCCTGAAACGTTGATTCCGCCATCAGCCGTTATCGAACATATTATCCAGTGAAAGACTTTATTTAACTGTTAACTAATCTATATGAAATGAGTTCTTATGTGTTCCAGTATATACTTGTTTCATATTTTCATGTCATTTAATCAGAAGAATTATCTTTGTTCAGAATAATCTGCTAAATATCGATTTTACATTACAAGTGTTCGTCATATAACCGGTATCATTGTTATAACAATATATTCGATTCAAATGTAGAGATTCATTGTTGATTATTGTTTGACTATGTGGAAATCAATCTTTTTCATTGTAACATCAATCATGGCAATAAATATTAATGAATCAATTATTCATGTTTAATATAATGGAGAGATTTAGCAGTGACGTAGAAGATAGGACCATGAGATTTACCAAGATTTCTATAATAACGGAAGTAAATAATAAACCTATATATCCCAATAAAGTTGACCCTCGATTTCCGGACTACAACAGGAGAGGGGAAATTCTTAATAGCTGGTTCGACTGTGAGCTAGGTGAATGTGTATTACTAGAGTAGAATATATACGCACTGGCGTTTATGTACTGCTGAAGCAAGTAGTAGATAAATGCACTGCAAAAATAAGCACATTAACAAGAGCGCGAGGCGACACCTACCAGACTCTTTGTTTGCAGCCAATTTCAACTTTGATATATTTGAGGACCAACTAACTCTCTGCGAATATAAGCAGATCATATAATGCTTGTGGTGCCTAACGGACGCCTCGTGTTCGTGTTCTGCGAATATTTGTGTGGCGGATTATTCGAATTTATAATTTTCTTATACAATCAAGTAGTTTTCGAGCAGGCAATCTAACGCTTATGGTTCCTAATTCCATGACCGATAATTTCATATCCAGTGCTGTGATCTTAGTGACAAAAATCATACAAAATCATACCGACGATTATCCAAAGTTGAATGTGATACTACGATGTGGGTGTTTCTGTATACGGACCACCCTGGTATTGTGGACTTTCTTACATTCATATTAGTCCGAATTTTCGAGAGTTTACTGTACTCAGACCTGCATTTACTTTTATTACGAAACACTACTTTGCTAATTCAAATACCAGATTAACTCTTTGAACACATTGCCTTCCATTTATTCAACTATTATTTGTTCAAGTGCTGCAAATGAAGAGTTAATGTATCGTGAATTAGTCATTTCCGTCGCAGAAGACGTCGATCTACTGTGTTTATTAGTTTCATCTGAGCATTTAGTTTCATGTATCTCTTATAAGAAGCATTAAAGTACTATGATAAGTTTTAAGCCTAATGTTTGAACCATAATCTTGAAGGTATCAATATACATCAGTCCCTAGTTATATGCTAGTGATGCGTATGTGTGAGTGATGCGTTCTGAAATACATTCACATATCATGAATACTTATCTCAATAGAGCAAATAGGGATGAGATCTGAATACAACTTACAATCATATTTTAACCAACATTTCATACCAAAAAGACACAAATACTTTACCACAAGGCAATAGTAGTAACGAGGTAACGACCCTGGGCTGACCTTCGCCAGGCTTTGCTGAATGCCCAGAACAAGACATATGACGTTCAGGGGACATAGTAAATGATAAAATCCACAAAATATTCAAAATACCTGCAAATAACGAGGTAATCTAGACTCTAGAGTCTAGACTCTAGAGTCTAGAGCACACACGCCTACAATGACACACAGCTTCTGCACAGATAATGGCGCATAACGCCCTCGCAGCATCTCACAAATGACTTACGCACAACTACTCCGCATGGTTTCGAATTCTTTTTGCATATAAGAGGGGAGACAGAGGGGGAAAAGCATGTAAGAGGGGAAATAGGTTCGCGTATAACGAGGGACTGGTGTATAATGAATGCATTATCAATACAATAGCTCTGAGATCGATGTAGTGCTATTATTTGTGATCTTTTCACTGTTCTGTTTTTGAAGGAAAGAAAATACAAAAGAAAATCGTGATTTGACAGTCACCAATGAATTCATTTTGTATATATTTTGCTTCGTCGCATTTTATCCCTTATTTTGTGGCATTGCATTGCAGTTCTACGAGAACTGCATAGGAACTGATAGAAGAGTGATTTTCTCAGTTTGATGCCTCATGCTCTTATAATATATTTAGCCTCCGGGTACGATGTACTATGTACGTTACTCACACTTTACCCACCCACTTATAGTAGGTAGGTAGTCCCTGATACCTTGTAATTTTTTAATCTTTAGAGTTTCAACTGAATATCAATAATATGTATCCGTATGTGTATTCATAAGAGATCAAAGCAGAGAATAGATACTGCATATACAAATCATTTTTTCTAACTCGTCTGTATATGGTTAGAACGCCAAACCATACAACACTACGAAATTTCTTTTAGCAATGTTTTCTTTTCAAGCAGAAATTATTATTTCTAACTCGTCTGCATATGGATAGAACGCCAAACAATACAACGCTCCGAAATTTTATCTCGCAAAGTTTTCTTTTTAAATAGAAATTGAATCATATATGATGCCATTATAAGAAGTGAAGATAACTCTTTCATTGCATTGCAACTATTTTACTCCAATTTTTGAATCAACTTTTAACTCTTTAAGTTTCAAATTTCAATTTATCGCGACTTAGTCATCGCCATCAACAGAAATCATTGCCAGCATTGGTATTTAGTTAATTAGATCGACGTATTGGCGTATCGTGCTCCGTAACGTATATGTTGGTTTAAGTATTACCAATCAGCGGATGTGAAGAAATCAATAAAAAGAGGCCACATTCGGGTTAGATATTCACTCTTTTAAAATCGTCTAAAAGTTTCTACAGAGATTTTGTTTGAAATCTGCACAAGACAACAAAATGTTGAAGTATTTGCTACTAATCGTTGTATGGACTGCTGTGATAAGTGGTAAGTTTGAATTTATATTCTTTGGTTCAACAATACGAAATTATGAGATATTCTCCTTTTTTGTTTCACAGCTCGTAATCTAGGCGTTCCGTGTGACTTTGACACAAAGTTATGCGATAATTGTCCTAGTATATGGCGGCAATATCAGTACAATGAATTCGGATGCCCGATAAGTTGCGACTGTGATTCTGAAATGCTATTTGAAGGCGACATCAAACTAGAAGGTATTTTATTATTATCAGAATGTAAACGTCAAACTTTTGTTGTTCGTTTATGAATTAATAATATCTGGAATTGTGAACAGGTCCGAGTCTAGCGCTCGCTAATAAGCTCTATGGGATAAGTTCTGATGACAATGATGATGCTAGTTATGGACTGACCAGTGTCTTGAGACTGTTCTGGCCGAAATTAAGCGATCAGCAAACGGTCGAAATTCCATATACACTAGACTCCAGTTTAAGTAAATCGTAATTTAATGAAATATTTATCAAAGAAATTTTTCATGTTGTTTTATCATGAACCTAAACTAAATTATATTTGCTTCTCATTTGCTATCTTTTAGATTCTGCAGCCAGGAGAGCTATCAATGAATCAATTTCTGATTTTGATTCGAAAACTTGCATTAGATTAGTTGAAAGGAATAAGGAAAAAGACTATGTTAATTTCATTGATGATGACGAATGCTATTCTCAAATAGGAAGGCAAGGCAACCAACAGAATGTAAAATTTTGCTCCCAAATTATTGCATATATTGATTTCATAACCTAATAACAATTTTTACTATTTTTCATAGATTTCTATTGGTTGGGGATGTGAAAATAAAGGAACAGTAAATCATGAAATCATGCACGCACTAGGTTTCTGGCATGAACAATCGAGGCCAGATAGAGATAATTATGTTACAATCAACTGGGAAAACATAGAATCAGGTAAACCGAGCATCATACGCAACTATTTCCAACGTTACGTGTATTAAAGTGAACTCAAGTTATTTTTATACAACATTACAACATCAATCATATTGTATTCTAATTTATCTTTCTTCAACTAGGAAAAGCATTCAACTTCAAAAAAAGAACCGCGTCTGAAATCAATTCTCTAGGATCTCCGTACGACTGTGGGTCAATCATGCATTATGGCGTCGACTATTTTACGTGGAACGGCAAAGATACTATAACTCCGATGTTTGTAATTCAGAAAAGAAATAAAATACTCCGAATGACGTCATAATAAAACCATAAATACATTAAAACAATACAGAAACACCAGCTGCATAATTGGTCAAAGAGATGGTTTTTCTAAGGAAGATCTGAGACAAATTAATGCTCGTTACTGCAGTAAGTATTTGAATAATAACTGATAATAAATTGTTGGGAAATTATTAAGAGGGTGACCAACGATTTGAAAGAGGAAATATCTCAATACGAGAATGGTGCAATATCTGCGATTTCCGACTGTTATGTACCATTACGTAATATTTTTTTCAGCATCTTGCGAAGATAAAAGAACTAGTGATAACGCGTAAGTAAATTTTTTATCTTAATAACCAGTAAAATTGTTGTACCTTCATTAATATGTATTGTATTTTTCGATTTCTATTGCCAGATGCGAAACATGGGAAAAGGCAGGATTATGCGATGATATCAAATATTCCACCTTATTGAAGGAGAACTGCAAAAAAACTTGTGACTTTTGTCGAGGTATTTGCACCTTACTTTCTATTATAATTCGTTGCAACATAACTCGGTAATACGTTTTTAGCAGTTTTAAGCTGCAAAATCCCTGAAATGTGGATTTCATCATCAGTCGTTATCGCACATATTATCATGTCAAATATCTTATATGCCTGTATGCTACCTGTAATAAAATTCCTCCGAATTTCTAACCGTTATGTAAAATTACGTGAATCTTTTTTCAGAAAATTGCACAGGAACAAGGTAAGCTAATATTTCATCTTAATATCCAGAAAGATTTTTGCACCTTCCTTTATATGACGTGATATTCGATTTCTGTTGCCAGTTGCGAGACTTGCGAAGATAAAAGAACCGAAGATAACAAGTAAGTGAATTTTTCATCTTCAGTACCAGTAAGATTGTTGTACCGTCCTTAATATGTTGTTCGATTTTTTTGCCAGTTGTCAGATATGGAAGAACTGGGGATATTGCAAAAATGATTTATACATCGATTACTTTAAAATGAACTGCAATAAATCTTGTGGCTATTGTGGAGGTAACTTGTTACAACATAACTAGTTTATACGTTTTTAGCAGTTTTAGGCTGTAAAATCCTTGAAACGGGGATTTTAACATCAGTCGTTATCGCACATATTATCATATGAAATATCTTATATGCTTTTATGCTACCTCAAATGAAATTCCTCCGATTTCTGGTATGTAAAATTACGTAAATCTTTTTTTCAAAAGTTTGTGAAGATAAAAAGGAAGTTTCAACGTAAGTTAATTTTTCATCCGAATAATCATGGAGATTGTTGTACCTCCCTTAATATGTTATAATATGTGATTTCTTTTGCCAGATGCGATACATTGGAGAAGGCAGGATTATGCACAGATGCCCGCTCAAAAGCTTACATGGAAGCAAAATGCAATAAATCTTGTGGTTTTTGTAAAGGTATTTTGCAGCTTGCTTTCTAATAACTTGTTACAATATAACTAGTTCATTCGTTTCTTACAGGTTAAAGCTGCTAAACCCCTGAAACGTTGATTCCGCCATCAGCCGTTATCGAACATATTATCCAGTGGAAGACTTTATTTAACTGTTTAACTAATCTATATGAAATGAGTTCTTATATGTTCTAGTATATACTTGTTTCATATTTTCATGTCATTTAATCAGAAGAATTATCTTTGTTCAGAATAATCTGATAAATAGTGATTTTACATTACAAGTGTTCATCATATAACCGGTATCATTGTTATAACAATATATTCGAATCAAATGTAGAGATTCATTGTTGATTATTGTTTGACTATGTGGAAATCAATCTTTTTCATTGTAACATCAATCATGGCAATAAATAATAATGAATCAATTATTCATGTTTAATATAATATAAAGATTTAGCAGTAACGTCGAAGACAGGACCAGGATTTACTAAGATTTTCATAATAATGAAAGTAAATTATAAACCTATATATCCCAATAAAGTTGACCCTCGATTTCCGGACTACAACAGGAGAGGGTAAATTCTCTATAGCTGGTTCGACAGTGAGCTAGGTGAATGTGTATTGCTAGAGTACAAGATATACGCATTGGGGTTATGTACTGCTGAAGCAAGTAGTAGATAAATGCACTGTAACAATAAGCACTATAACTGGAGCACGAGGCGACATCTACCGGATACTTCGTTTACAGTCGGTCGGTATGTGAATTTATAGGATTATTCAAATTCAACTTTGATATCTTTTGTTGCGAAGGCCAAATCTATGTGAATACGATCAGGCAATCCAATGCTTGTGGTGCCTTATTTAAATACCCAGTTCTGTGATCCTAGTGATAAAAATCACGATATAATAATCTAAAGTCGCCTTGCTGTATGTGATGCAAATGAGCAGACTAACAAGGGAAATACAGTTTCTTGAATCGCGCAAGTCCGTTGTTTGAGGCGGCTATATAAGTAAAATTTCAACATCTATATAGTTTATATTGTGTGTGTAAGTGTACCTTTATTCCAAAGTGGTATAAAATTCATTAAAAGCTACATAAATACTTAAATGACAATGTTTCCAGTACAGTATATGAACTTAGAGCTCAACCAATCAATTCTTATTCCTGTTACTCTACATGCAGTCCGAAACAAAGTAGCGCTACCTTAAACAATTAACCTATGAAATGCGCACAGTTCGGCGTTTAGGATCTCTGAATTCCCCTTTTTTTATATTTATTTTATATTTTATTGATATTATATGTGAAATATTGAATTATTATTAGTTCTTTCAGTTAGTCCGGGTCCGTTCAATCACTGGTTTACTGTACTTAGATCTAACGATGTAAAATCAAATGTTGTACGAATTATTGGTCTAATTGTGTGGGGTAGTCCATGAGAGAAATTTGACACATTTCCAAAAATACTTTACTGTATATTTATATGAATACAACTACGAATAGATACGTGCGGAGTAATAGGATTTCAGTTATATACTTTCGATAGATTCTGAAGTGCGCCGCGTTCAGTCAGAGAACTTTTTAACTGAAGTGTTCACACTAACAATATATGGTGAAATCCCACTATATTTTTCTAGTTTGATTATTTGCTCAACTGTCGATTGAACGACTTGTGCTGACAAGTTTTGCGACACAGGCTCATGTAGCAGCTACGACTAAAAGACTCAACACCGGCTACAAGTATTACAGCCAGAATTAATAATAGAACTTTTTGATTGCTATTATGTTGTCGAGAAATAGTTCGTTTGAGAATGTTAATGTCAAATATTAAAAGTCATTCACTGTAATCAAGAATAAATATATTAGAAAATAGATTATTTTGAACGAGTGGAATGGAGAAGTCAAGGTGTACAGGGTATAAGACTAAAATTAGTAGGTTATGTTATAATGACTGCTTACTAGATTGAGGTTAATGTCTATGAAACTATCAGTGGCGATGAGGTAATACGAATCAGGATATATACCTATATAAAAGCCTTTCCGTCAAAGCCCGACAAGACTGGCTCGCTCTGCTTGTTTTAAATATATTGCAAGGGTTATTATTTGGCCAATGAATAGTTATAGATTATGGTATTATACATTCTTAAGTTCCATATTCGAAAGTGCAAGCTAGTGTCCCATTTTAGCATTTTACATTTGGTTTGGTCTGGACGAATTGCAGAAAAACTCTCATTGAAAATAATAAACACCACAGCAATACGTCACCTGACACCATTTTCCCTGACTATTGCGTCATACTTTTGACTGACGTAATGCGTAATGCTGTAATATCGTATTCTGACAAATCGAGCATCTAATTTCTTTAGCAATTATAACCGAAATTAATACCAAATTTGACAGGGAATTACAAACTTTGAGCAAAGGGCTTATCTCGGATCCTGATGGTGCCATTCACTGCCTGGAAAAATGAATGACTTCCGCTGTTTAGCGTGTGTTTTAGCATTAGTCATGGTTTGTGAGGGTACTGTGCTACCACGAGCGCCGTATTGTTCGTGAAAATGTGTGTATACTTTTAAACAGCGCGTGTGTGCATGACCGTTCATATTCCATCGAATTTATGACTGATACATTTCAGCCTGCCTGCCCAGCTGGAATTACAATCAGATAAATTAAAACACTTTGGTATCAGTTTAGTGACATAAGTCTCTAAGTCTCTATCTCTTGACAATAGCGATTCTATGAGCTGTACTGATAAACTGATGTCAGGATGTAGATTTCATAAAAAGGATTTAGTGAATTATATCATCATGAAAGGTATTCACTGAGGTTGAAGAATATTACGGGCCTTGTAGCTTGCATTAGATCTGCTATGCATAAGTGCCAACAAATATCAATTAACAAAACATTTACGAAAATTGTGTAATATGTTCCCTCACCCTTGGGTTAGAATCGTTTGGATTATCATTGCTGTAAATCGGAGGGCGCTAGAGTTCGAACTACGTACCAGGCAGGTGTACAGCCAATTTACATTCACAGCAAACTTTTGAAATTATCATTAACGAGTGAACTAGGGGATAATTTTAGTTTCAAATATATCATTCTATTAATAATAGTATTACAATGATCATTTCGTAACTATAGAATGTCCTCATTATGTGGTTATAAACTATTCTAACCACAACCAAAATGACCAAATAATACACCAGCGGTCCTGTGTTATCTTAGTATTGTGTTAAGCACGTTTTGCCAAACACAAATACGTACGTACATCCTTCAATAGCGTCATATATTATTAACTTCCACCTAATGCACCAATAGCATTGACAGGGTTAACTTATTCAGAGCTGAAATTTTCCTTCCCAAAAGAGAAAGTGGAAATTTTGTGTGGTACAGAATGGTTCAAGCAGGATAATTCAATGAAAAACTTCATCGGCTAGGAACTTAATAGCCGAAAATACTATTCAAGTTTTCTTTCCGTATTGTGCGCTTATTGAAAATGCAGAGTTGGGAAGAAGGAACGGCCTTTCATAAGCAGGAAGTTGTTTCCGCAATAACTTCTATTAAACAGCTTTCCTCGGCAAACAGTTGGCAAGTCTGGAGAAGTGAAAGGGTGTCGTGTTTCTCGTGTAGATTTACATTAGCCAAGCCGGTAGAAGAAACTGCTTTCCTGGTAATTGTGCGATGGATGTATATAACGAGAAAGGTGTGTCATTTATCGAATGAAATTTATCCTTGCAATTTCCCTGAATAGTTTGGTACTGAAAGCAATCATTTGCGGACAGTACATTCAACACTGATGTCTATTTTGAACTGCGGTACTTTAATTAAAATTATCATGATCATGATATGCAGTGATTAGAAATAGGTATTAGCGCTTCTGTTTCACCTTCGATCCGGCTATTCTCCTATAATATATACTTTGCCTAATTGGACATTTTGTTATTTATAGCGAGTTTGCTGAAATCATGGAAATCTTTCTCGTGACGTCATTGGATGGAAAAGTTAAACTGCTTTTCGGTTTGGAAAATAAGCAACCCTCTTCTTTACCAAGGTAAGTTCCGAGATATCAACTTCTAATTACCATTTATTATTACCAGTACATTTATGATTCTTCTGATTTTACCTCCAATTCAATTTTGTCACTCCAACCTTGTGAAATACAGCAAGGGAGTTCATAATTCAATTGGAACAAATATAGTTTGGGATATGCGTACAGGAAGCTGAATGAATAGATCACAAGGTATCATGAACAATAGACACAAAACAAGCCTGTCCAAGCAATCGTATATAAGTCGAAATGAATACTAAATAACGTGTTTAAATAACTTTAGTGACGAATTTCTGCTTGAATCCAAAAATAGTACTTATCTTAGTGTACATGTAATGTATTACCCAACTCAACTGTAAATCTAATTCCAACTAAAACATGACAATGCTGAACCAATAAGTACGTGCTTAAGGAAGAGGGCACAAAAAAGAAGCTCGGAAGAAGACATTGTAGCAGTTACATCGTAGATATGCCATGCGTATGTAGATTATTCAATTTCCCTCAGATTAGATGTTGATACAAAACAATACAATATATTTACAGCAGTGAATTGCTAGTTATACAATTGTGGAAACGCATGTCGAATATGTTACTGAGATTGCTGAGAAAGACTAGCATTCGGTATATTATTGATAATTCCTTACTTAACAACCTGGTCGTTAAGTGAATTGGTCAATGAAAGAACTACTCACATCACGACAAGTATCTGCTCGAATGAACTGGAAAATATCTCTAGATAACGGTTTATTGTCACTCGTCGGATGATTGAGTCTATGGGTTATGAAAAGTTACCATCAGTTTTATATGAATTATCTGAATAACGGAAGGTCCCATTCAATGGTTCACAAACTTTTTAAGTACGTTGTCAACTAATTGAACGAACAAAAGACATGCTAACCAGTTGTTGCCAAACAAATGTCACTGCTTAAACGACCTTTCAGTTTTCACGCAAACTTTTAAATCTGAATTCAGATTTTCGCGGGAAAAAAATAGGCGGGAAAAAACTGTTCTGGCTTCTAAGTAGCATCGACAAAATAATAAATGGAAGTAAAAAAAGAGCAACTTTCCCACGCTGTCCGTATCTGTTAAGGATTTTATATACTGTAATGTGCACAAACTCGATTATATATTATTTATTTCATTATACAATATTGTAGTTAGTTTGACACATGCTCCAAACATTCAACAAATGTGGAAACGGTTTTCTGGTTCCTGAGGGAGCCTTGTTACTTACGGTACCAGGTGCCATATCGCCATGTTGATCTCGTACCGTGAGTAATAAAGCTTTCTCGGGGACACTATTCAGCAGCAGAGGAATACAACGAGCTATGGTCAAACAAAACCTCTTGTAAAACCCGGTGAATGGTGCGTATTCCCATTAGTATATTGCTAGAAATGCAAGTGTGGAAACGCACGTTGACAATGTTACTGAGATAGTTTGATTGTGAACAAAAACCCAATGGGGCATTAGGCACATTAACTAACATTGGGTGTAATGATGAATAATAATAGTCATATGTATATCATCATAATTCATATGGTTCGTTTGAATTTGATGTCGAAAAGTTGAACGAGAGTATCTTATGGAAAATCCCAATACAGAGATCTTATCAGTGTCATTCCCTACCTAACACAGTATCCATCATCTGCTCTGCTATAGTATATGCCTATGCTACATGTGGAGACAGGCTTGTGATAGTAAACTAATCAAAGATTGGCAGAGTATTGATCGTAACTCGATGCTTTACAAGCAAGAAGCAAAAACCTTGAAAGCGTCTGCTTCTGCTGGTAGATGATTGACCCATTTACATGTTTTTTTATTCTTTCCTGTAGGAAATGAGCCAGCTTCGAGTTGCAGCTACTTGTGGTGCGAAGCAGCAGTCAATAAGGAAACCATGAAGCGAAAAGGAAAGTAAGCAAGTTTTAAACAAGATGACTATATGCCTGCAGGGACCGGGATATGAATGGCGGCTGACCTATGAATGGAGCTTGAGGATAACAAGCACTCCGAGTCAATTCTTCAACAGAAACGTAAGTGAGTATAGTGAGCTATAGATTACTACGAACCAATAACGTCAAAACCGTTTTTACACAATCCACTAGCATCGAATTAAGCTGTGTCAAATACCTATTAATCTATTTAGGGCAACAACAATTACAGATTTCGAATGTGGTACATAATATATATAGTTAATGTACAAAGCTAAAGCATTAAAGACAGCAGTTTCTAGAGATCACAAACAATACTTATTTATATATTCACATATATTATAAGGAAAATGATAGACAATGCAAATGGACAACGTGGATGCTACATCATATGTGGTAAACCTTACTAATACGGGATTCGTGTTCGAGAGTGCAATTTGAATCTGCAAATCATTATTATGCTGGACTAATCTACTGATTTTTGTTTTCCAGTATAGTAACCATGTGTCATAGTACAGTGGCACTTTGTCATGAAGAAGTTTGAGCTGGGTGAATGACTAGGTGAGTTATATCAGTAATACAGTACAGCAGATGCATTATATTGTTATTTACCCAAGTTTCACTTATTTATAAATTCTTCTACCCCTGAATTTGTCAAGTTGCAAACTTGCCAGACTAGACTAGTGAGGTTCAGCCTGCATTCAAAATTCAAAAAACTCAAATTTTTAACATAACTTAACACTATGCGGTGAGCCAGTACCCTCACGAAAGATTCCGTTCATATCACTCTCCATGAGATATGAAAGAAATCAAAAGCAATTAGAGCCAGATTGAAGTAACGCTCAGCATTGTAAGCGATCTATATCAAGATATACGAACATATAATAGCATGATACAGTTTGGCAACTTCAAGTGTTACACACAAACATGCTTACTAACTTAGTGGATACGAGCGCGCCATCTCAGGAAGCAATAACTCATATACGTTGAGAAATTCTCAAAAGGAAATGCTCTCTCTGCAGAATCAGAATGATTTCCTTCCCTTGTCGCGCAGGTCTACACGTAAACTTTGTGGAACGAATTCGAAATACTTCTGTCGCCAATTACATTACTACTGTCGAGGAAGCCAACCGTATTTCTTATTCGCGACAAAAAGAACAATCTATCACTGGAGCTGACATTTCAGACTGAATAAAATACGAGAGATATTTTGTCCGCAAGATGACAGCATATACCACATAGAATTGTAGGCCTGTGTTGAGGTATGATTGAGTCATAATTGATTATAGATTTAATGTATTGGTAACTTATGAAGGAACTTCGTCACTTTATCTAAAACCTTTTTTTTCGTTCACAGTTACAAACAAGATTTAGAGATCACGACTTCACTATTATACAGTATAGCAGCGCTGTTTCAAAGCACACTAACTTTTGCGCTTATATTATAGTTTGAATTTCAAGGGGGAGCAATGCGAGTCCATAAAATAATTTAGTATTCCATGCATGATCTGAACAAAAATGAAATTCATTCAACATTTGACCTTATCATAGTCAGTTAGCGGGCACCACCTGTCCAGTGCCTAGTATGTTATCTCAGTACTATTTGACAGTAGTGCAACTTTAGGTGATCTATCATATATCAAGGAATGATTTTGCAACGAAAGTAATGGAGCCCAAACCAAACAATAATAAAAATATCGCACTTCCATACGATATTGTTTATAGCTACACGTTTGTATAATTATCGTACAATTTACGTATTTTTATTTTCCATATTTTCTCATCAACCTTATAATGAAATGTTTTTATTCGAAAACCAACAGTACTAGTCTCTATACCACAATTCTTATCAACCATTGTCCTGTTGTATATAATGAAATTCCGAACCTTTTATAACGCGGGCAATATCGTTCCAGGTGGCAGTTTTAACTCCGCCTACATGAATTGTTTCTCGCAAAGCAAATATAGCTCGTTCGTATAAAAACAATGAAATGTGCTTGTATTTTCGTGACCTCTTTTGATTGAAACCTTTACAAAAACCTGTTCACATTTACAAGGGACGGAATTGAATAAAACGAAACTTTGTTGAAGAAATAAGTTTTTTTTTTATCATAGGACATAAGCGACAGACTATTGGAATGTGTAATAATGAGGAAGTAACTGTATGACCGAATGTGAAATATTATCCTTCTCGATGTGAATCCAAAGAGAAACAAATAGCTACCTCGTCAATAACAACAAACCTTATTTCATTGCTTTTACTCAACAGAGATTGTTAATTGTCTTGCTATTTTTCATCTCATATAATCTAGGATTATGCGGCAAGTTTAGTATCCTACAAATAAGCTTTTGATGCCGTTTTCACAGAAACCTTTAACCTTAGGCGTCTGCCGGGGGTAGTTAGTACATTACTAAACAGTTCAACTGTTCCCTGTTCGGTACCCTAAAGATTTAATTATCATTTAATCTCTTACACCTGCAATAAGCATTCGAAGGATGTCAACGGATATTAATTTAAAAAGGTGCGACCCTTGGGCTTAACACTTCAATGGTATTGATCAAAAATTAGTATTAGCTAAAATTAAGGTCGAATTTTCGAGTCTCGAGTCACTCGATTCCACTGACTCTACTTCACTAAAGAATCGGATGACAACGGAAGAATGAGTCCCACTTTTTATATCACGTGATCAGCACTTTTCTTATTTTCTTGATTCATTTCTCGATTATCCCACTACACTGCGTCGCCATGGAAACTACGTGGCCTATCCTGGTTGGGGAAAGATCCGTGGAGTCATAACGTTATATCGATATACGAAGATAAGAGCGATTTGTTTTGGGCACGCTGAACCATCTGAAGCAAAGGGTAGGTAAGTAAAATATCACGATTGTTTTCTAAATAAGAGAATTAATCAACTGATATCTCTTTTAGCTATTGTCAGAATTCGTAATCAATAGTATATTGACTGGTATTGATGCGAAACAAACACTATTGTTTGCCATAAAAGACCAAGTATTTAAAGGGCATATGTACAATGACGTTTAAATCCTTTCTTACCTTAGTCTAACAACTAGTATGAACAAGATGTAATGATTGAACCAGTAATGTTTATTGATGAACTGAAACATAATTAATGAGCTTATTCGGATAGCAAATACTACACGATCAATCAAGGGAGAGAAAGGATGGGTCCTGATTGGGTAATATCCTTTGTATAACCAACCAGCTAGTGAGAATACATGTCAGTTAAGGAAAGTAAATAGAGGACAATTTACCAGATTATCGTTACTTGACTTTGGCTTTCTGAGTGTTTAAAATAGACTGTTCACTTTCGCGACCGCAACCGATCCCCGTGCAAATTTTCAGAGCGTGAAATAGAGAACTTTCGGAGTTATGGACACACGAACATCCGACAAACGCACACACAGTTTCTCCTTTATTTATGAGAAGATTCAGTACAGTAATCTTGTGCATTGCTGGGTGCTAAATAACTAAATAATTACGAAATACTGTGTTTGAATTATTAATATTATTAAATATTGATAGATATATAAATATTGATAAAAATCATCAAGATATTTGCTTTCGTTTCCAAACTGAATATCACGAGCTTCTCTACTCAGACTTAGTTTTATTGTTGAGCGAACAAGGGCAGATATACAAAGCCTAATCAGGTAGAGAATAGGTTTAGTAGAATCACGCTACACTGACAAACCCATACCCTAGACAGAGTAGAGTGGCTTTTGTCCTTGAGTAACGTTGAGTTAAATTTAAAAAAATTAAAATCAAATGGCTCATTTATGGTTGCATTTGTGCTGAGTTCGATTTGATCACCCGCAGTAATGTATGTGGTTCGGAAAATTTAAATCGACTTCCACTTTTTCAAATGTTACGTTTTTAGGGGAGTTCGAACTTTGAGCAAACATTTCCTAAGGTTGTGGGGTTGTAAAGTCATGCGCTAGATAGGAGACATGCTTAATATATAATTACAGCGGTAAATTAGAAGCTCGAATTTCTTCACTGTGTTTTACCATCGATTACGAAGATTTTGTACAAAAATCATATCACAAGTTTATTTCAGACATTTGTTTCAATTCGATTTATACCGTAGGCTTAATCCATACTTATAGGGGAATAAAGGAGATGGTGTTGGCAGCTCACCCTATCAATATTCCTTACGGAATCCCACCAGGTAATTTTGCGTCTAAGTTGATTAAAGCTATTCATTCCGATAGCAGAAATCACGTATTCCCGGCTGACGGACCTTACGCGCGCGAGAGCAGAATGTCTTCCTACGGCAGGGGATCGGGACAATTTCCGGAAGATTTAAAAGTAGAACTACCTTTGGAGCACCCCCTGGAGGGAAGAAATAATCCACAGCCAAGCAAGGTAACATTTTGAACTATAGTATAGGAAATTCAAAACTCAGTTCTCTATCATCTAGGTTCAGGGCGCTATGCCGAATTTGCCGTGATATTGTGACTCTTATATTACTCTGGTGTTATCAATAAAAATACCACTGAAATAATAATAGTTTAATTTATTTAATGTCTAGAGCAGTGCTTTAGTTAATTACTTTGCAAAGACATGGAATTCCAACGCTAGTAATCCAGTATTGTGCAAAACAAGGGGTGATGTTGTTACAAACTAAGAAATAGACTGTTTTCCGAAATACAGTCCCATACTGCCATCTAGCGGATAGGTCATTTTAAATATTACGCTGTATATAGGCTGGGCCTAACAAGATATTGAAGCTATACAGGAACAAAGTATACAGTCGTAATAACGCAAGCAATATTCGCATTACGATACATTCTCTGCAAGGCAGAGTTGCTATGGGAAATAATGGAAACATTCAAAAGACAAACAATAGAGAACACTAGACGTAAACAATATCGAAATGCTACTTCCTCGCAAAACAGTTTAGTGGTGATTCGTAATTAGTCACGTACACTAAGACCAAACACGTTATGTCATGGACATGTCTAGACTTGATTTTTCTGGTCCAGACAGCGAGATATATAAATAGTTTGCAAAGGTGTGGAATCTGAACGAGGGTAATCAAGGATTGCGCAAAACAATGGGTGATGTTGTCACAGACTAAGAACTGAGTGTTTGGAATCAATTATTGGAAAATTCCCTTGAACTAAACCAAATAGCACTAAAATAGATTCACAGTATATCAGTATATTTTTATAATCATTGCCTCAACAACCAAATATACAGTCTAAATTTAAATAAGATTAGAATAACATCTTACGACGTTCCAAACTGCTGAGAATAAGATCAATATTTTTGCAACAAACAAATAACCTGAAGAATTAGATAAACACTCATTGTAAGGAGCTATTTCCATTCTCATATCAAGAGATTGTTCAAACATCGGAAATCGGAATGTTACTCAGATATCGTAAGATTGAACGTATGATTGAAACTACGAAGGGTCATTTAACTTAAGTTAAAGAATTATTGTATTGGGCCAAGCACGCGTCGATATATAGTTAAACAAAAACCATTATTGAAAGTATCACAATGACAAATACGTAGTCACTAAATCATGACAGGTAGAGGTAAGGTCACAAGTCAAAACGATTATTGTTTTATATCACAGAAGATATGGAGAGATATCGTATTCAATAGCATGTTTCAAGACACACAATAACATCTTTAGGCCCGATCTACAGTAACATTTCGAGCAGAACCGTGTGATGTCATTGCTGCCTTTTGGCAATTGCCTACTTAGTTCAAATAAGTTTCTTAGATGGCCCACATTCTACTAAATCTAATAATTACCGAACTTTAAAATTAGGGGCTTGTATTCAACATCAGTTATACGCCTCGCTATATCGCAAACTATAGCAGAAAATTGACGGCAAACAGCATACTCTACGACTGTACGGCTAATGTTACACTATATACTCCGAGTTTATCAAGTACTAGTATGGAACGCGTAAAGGGGTTAAATTTTTTGTATTGTTGTTTTTATTTATTTAAGACTCCTTGAATTCCTACCAGTAGAATCGGATTCCAAGTAGTCTATTGTATGGCGGAACATTAGACATCATCTCGCTAGCAGAACAAAGACGAACATTGAAAATTCTGACTTTTCAACTTAGCGAAACATCATAGCAAAGAATGAGTTTATGCTACGTCGCGACAAGCTTATTCTTATAATGAAATATAACTATATGTCCTACAATAAAAGTTCACCATAGATACCGCAATTACAAAGAGATTTTATATAGACGCCGTTGAAGTACCTATACAAGAAACGAGATAAAGTCGAGGAATTTATCATAGCTTACTCTCAAGTTTATACTCCAACTCAAGGGTCTTAGGTGTTTGAACAAATGTAAATGATTTGCAGATGATAATTTAAGCGAAGAGTCTTTTGACGTCTCCATATGAAGCGAGAAGAATTCTCTTTTGAGTGTGTATGCACAAACAAAAGCAGATCGCGGAGTATTAGATAGCAAAGGTCAACGGGAGCTTACTTTAGATAAGGAATGTCTTTTCATTATCACTAGAACCAAGAATCGTAATACTATTCACTTTGTTCTTTGTTACCTACTTCGACATAAGGCGAAAGTTGCGTATGATATAACAACAGGAGTGTTTATATCAGGTTGGAAAACATATGAGGATAGGTACCACCACATAAGCAATCTATTTTTTCATTTTGCTAGTACATCTTATCATTATTTANGAGATAATAGGGAGCAGTATGATTTTAACAGGAAAGCCAACCTGGGTGAGTTTTTTCTATTTTATACAGTCAAGTATTACTTAGCGCTAGAGCATGAGAAAGATGTGTAAGCATATCCATAGTGATTACAGTACAACAGATTGCTCTACGGTACATATATCAATATTCTCCTTGCTGTGCGTCATTTAAGAAAAAAAATTGAGTAGATCGGGAGCTAGTACGAACTATAGGGTTCAGCGTAAAACGAATACGTTCCTCTCATATGCATGTATGGAGTTTTGGTAACATTCAACACGTACGCTCTCTACAAAACACCAGACTGATACCAAAAAAATTATTCTTTTGTTACTTCGAACTGTGTTAGATTTAGTATGTTAAACAAAACCGAGCGCCTTTCTCAACGATAAAGGAGTTTGTTATTATTAATTTTATAGAATTCAAAAGATCTTTCATGGAACAATATCAGTGCTTTGTCCAACTTGACTTCAAACAGAAATGAATTTAATTAAGCAAGAGACATTTATTAGCTATCCTTTGTCCAAGTTTTTGAGCAATTAAAATTATACAGTACTTGCTTATTTTACTCTGTTTCCATAAATATCAAATATAAAGTTTTCTACTTATCAATCCAAGCCATACGGATCCTAGTGCATCCAATTCATGAACCCCATTTAAACAACTGTATACTAGATTAAGAAAAGAATTATGTAACATACAATACACTTAACTTTAGGGATTCATGAACTGGAAAGTTCCCAGCAGATATTCACCGCGCGATGTTACTTCAAGAGAAACAATATTAGCTAATATGGAAAGAAGCAGGTCGGCTGCCTCGCATATATCACGGTATTGGTCAAACACATTTCAAAATTCAACTAACTGTATGCCAGTATGTTTAAAATAAAATCCATTCATTTTGAGACGACAACACGGCGCAACTCAAACTACGCATTTCGCGCCTCCACAGGGAAAATTTGAACCAATCAAATCAGAGCAACAAGAGCACATGGCAGAAGTGTTGAAAAAGCGAGCAGCTTTACAGAAACATTTACAAGAGAAATCTTTACAGCGTATGTATATGATAAATATTCGTTTGCTATTTGAACCAGATAGCTACACCTAATGCAAATTTCAATGTTTGAATAGTTCCGAATATTGCTAAGAGCGCACCCATTCGTCGAAGCAGCAATGCTAGCAGTCCAGTTCTGACACTAGAACCAAGGACGTATTCAGCAGCCCAGCGATGGCTCCGGGTTAATCCCGGACAAGAGGAGTTAGCGAAAAAGGTAAAGCGTCAAAAAACATCAATCGAAGATTATTTTTTTGCATTGCACCAAGTCGCGCCCAATTAACCATCATAACGGTGAGGTAAACCCAATCTACTGCAGCTACTGTAGGGTAAATGACCCTGAGTATAAAGATGAGTTCGGTAGCATCAATAGAGTGATCTGGGATAGCTCAAGCCGTACTTCTAATTCCGTATTCGGCGACTAAACAAGCGCGAACTTAAACTAGAATTGTCTGATCGATGGTATATAAATATCAAGATAAAATATTTAACGTTTACTATGGATTCCCAAAACCAAAGCTTCTATAGAAAATGTATCACGATAAAAATAACGCAAGTAAATATAGGTAATCGCTTCCAGTGTGTTACGCGTTTTCAATAACTGTTACTAGAACTCTACAACCATGGGGAAATCATTTGAATACAGAATAAGGTATTAAATGGCTCTCAATCGTTAAATGGTCCATTAGCATACTTCGTTAATAGACATTATTCTTCCCACTATTCAACAGGTACTTCGACAAAATGGTCACTCGGAAGCAGACAGACTACTTGAACACACATTACAACCAAATGCAAAGAAAGCCGTTCGGGAGTGGCTAAAATCTGCGTCTGAGTCAGGTACGACAAATAACGAGGCTCATACAATATATAACAACATATAAGTTCATATCTACGAGGTCAATTACATCTGACAGATAGAAATGCGGCGTTGAAATTTTTTCGTTCGCTCGCTGGAAGCAAATTGCTCGGAGGACCAAGCGGAACGCATCCAGACCGAAATATGCAAGGGGGACGAGATGCTAGATTGAAAGCTATTGTCTCAGCCTTACAAGAACAAGAGTGAGAACTTTTTAGACAACTGTACTTAATTCATGCAGCGGTATATAAATACAGGCGCTCCCAACCTAAAAAAAAGTAACGTTCTCGAGAGTTAAATTGTTCTCAAGTAAAGTCGTGGTAAAATAGAATAAGGGAATGCAAGCTTCACACAAGGGTAAAATCAACGGCTAATTACTCGACTCATTCAATGGAAATTTAGATATAAATGTATTGAATGTGAAAGTTTCATATACGTATGTTACGTGTGCATGGCATAAATGCAATACCACAAAAATTAACGGTACAAATGGGGGGAAAAAAACGAAACATTCGCATACCCAAACGCAACGGAGTAACATAAACACTGATATAAAAATGACGAGTTACCGCGCTGCCACTCACAAGTATACGTCGATATTGTGACCTCCGGAATTAACCGGCGGAAACACTAGCAAATGTAAAACTGTGGGGTCCGTGACAATTGCTACTATGTTATTCCGGTGATGATGTTAACACAAGACACTATGGAAAAACTGCGAGAAATGTCGCACATCAGGAAATATTGTACACTACTTTATATTATTTTATGGTGATTAAACAAAATTCCTCAGTAATTTCATACAATCATTGTTTGAATGCAGAGGACTGCCAGACATTCAACGCGCGAATATGGACGACAAGATTGCTGAACTCATGAAAGCTGCACATCGTCGTCATTTAAGACTTCTATCCCCAAATACCCGAGGTCGACGCAAGGAATTTCAGACGTGGCATCATATGCCGGTATATTATAATATTCCTACTATCAGGGATCTTAGATTAAGTTAGTGAGTGACACAGATTTAGATGGCGGCTCCCTCCCCTGCTATTGGCTTAAGCATTATTTTGAAATAGATACAAGGAACATTACTAAAAGGTTGTGTTACGTTAAACTGTATACACGAAAGGCAGTGACAATGGCAAACATATTAAACACCTTAGATTTTGGAGCCCCTGACCTGAAGCCTATAATTGGTCATCGATTAAAAAATACGTCATTTCGGTCAACAGGCCGAGTGCGATTTGTAAAAAGCATATTAAAATAATAACTACGACACCATCGACAGTGAGAGGGATTTGAACATTCCAGCAATACCGCTCAGGCAAACAGTATGCAATAAGGCAATAACGTTGTAATGAACTATATATTATTATATTCCAGGTCTATCCATACCGAGGAAGGGTCGACAATGTTTTGTCCATGTACACCAGACCAAATGCACCAATTGCAAAAAGTTTTAAAATACACCCAGAATGGGGAGCTTAACAAGATACAAGAACTTCTTCAATACGAATAGCTTCGATACCGCGCAATCTGCTTTGAATAGTTTCTATTTTAATTGTTCAGACACGAGCTGAACATTATGAGTAATTCCCTTAAGTTAGATGCTAGTTACGATTGCAAAAGCTATAGTACAAGTATTTGTATTCTCCATGTCGTACAATAAAAAACGTTGAAGTTTGTGGAGTTACTGTTATATGTAGAAACGATACGAATAAAGTAGTGAATACTGAAAGAAGCAATCTACTGAAACTCAAACAAAATTTAAGTCGGTCAAGATAATAAACCAACAGTAGGAAGAACAATACAGTAATAGAATCTATATCATCACGGTTTCACCATTGGAATATTGTCACTAATTTAGCAAGTACGAAATGAAGATGCTGAGAAGGGGCGCACAGAGAGGGTTGCATTGTCCCTGGGCCAAAAGGGGTCTAGGAATTTCCTGTGATCCAAGAAAAGGAGACAGGAAAAACCTATGCACTTCCTGCTTAGATTTCTCTCAAAAGCCATGTGCTGAAGAATGCACAGTTGAGAGAGGTGTGGGAGTGATCCAGGTGTTGATGAAGTTGCATGTGTTATTAAGAAGACAGAAGTGAAGACGGAATGTAGATCCAAGCAAACATAGGATTTGACAAGATACATTGGCACATCACTTTTCATGCAGATAACATCAGGATTCAAACACAGTCACTACAAAGGCAGCATATAATCAACTTCATATATACATGCCAACCTCAGTAGCTGTAATCCAACCATGAAGCAAAAAAAAGGTTTAGATAATGGGGACAATCATCCCGAATTTTGAATAAAATCATTTATTCAAAATTGAGATACCAGTTTTCTGGAGAAGTTTACTGATTATCACGTAATACTCCTCCAGGAACAAACTTAACAGTGCTATAGATCACAGCACTGCTAGAAGATATACTACTAGTATGGACACCAATATCATTGCCATGATCTGCATTTTGATATGGACTCTGATCATGTCTGACCAGCTTACTAGTGTTACTCGAACAACGGCTTGCAGTGTGACTTACTTGACTTCTTACCGAGGCTTGTTCCAATATATTTTCATCATTTGATAAGCTCTGCCATACGTTTGTACGTTCATTAGTTTTCAGACATCGAGATCTATGTTTCAAAGCTGTTGGATAAATTGATCTTAATAGTCCTTCGTCTCCGTCAACATCCAAAGGTTCATCATAGGCAGTTGTTATTACGATACCATCCTCGGTTCCAGGTATAGCTGCTTTACGCATAGCTTTCGTTCTTTCTTCAAACTTAAAAGGTAAATTGAAATGAAACTGTGGGTAATGATATGAATGACTTGCGTTTGGTTCGACAGATCGAGTGCCACGGAAGTTCTTTTCTGTCCGAGCTAACTTGTCTTCAGTAGCAGCGACTTTCCGGATTGTTTTCGGCACTTTTATTTTACATCTTTTAGGATTAGAACCGTTATTTGCTTCTCCCTTTACCAACAGTTTTTCACCATGATAACCCAGACCTTTTCGAAGTCTGGGGTGCTGACCCTCAAGTTCAATGGGGTCTGTGATCGCTCCCGATCTAACTTTAGGGCCCAGTGGGTCTCCTTCAACCCAGCCCCCTTTTTCTAATAGTTTCCTACCAACACCTTTTGTATATCTCTCAAATTGTCCTCGTTTCTTTGTTGCGCTGGGTGGACTTTCTGATCTAGCTCGAACAGCTTTCCTTTTCATTTGAGGTCTCAATTCACCGTGTAAAGAATCATCATATATAGCTTTTCCATCTCTGAAATGTACAATAACGTAGAGGTTATATTGAATTGAAAAGATTGATCAGTGCATATAAACTGACATTTGCTTCCCAACAAAAGTTGGACGAGTGCCTCAGGAACATGATAAGAACAACTATTTTGAAAAAGAAAAAAGTTTACCACAACACGTGGTAGAAAACAACCCCTAGAGGTCAAACACTCTAAGAGTTATGCATGCAAACATGGAAGAGATGTGAGCAATGAGATAATTCTCATTTAAAGTAGGAAATTGTGGTTTAATGGCTATAAAAGTTAGCTGGACACTAGCTAACATAGTAGCAAACTTGATTGGAATGTGAATTTAGCAAGATACAAAATACTGTACCTTTTCTCTTTTCGCATCTGAAGAAATTGCCTTGCATCCAAGTCTCCTTTTTCCCCATAATATACACTCATATCAACATCCCAATCATCTGCCGTTTCCTCATCAAAATCTCCATCCTCCTTGGCCCAAAATTGCGCATCTACCATTGATATTATATCAGAAAAAGAAAAATATCATTATAGGTAAGAAGCAAGGCAAGAAAGGTTCAGTAATTCTACTGAATGTCAGTAGAAGTATAAAAAGAATGAGTATAAAACAACTGAATGAAATAAGTATTAAATGAACTGAATTGAATGTACAATGTATTGAACTGAACTGAATGAAATAAATAAAAAACAAATGAGACCTGTATAAAACACGAGCCCGCTTCCGCCTTTTTCCCACTTGAGTTCTATTTTTTCCTCGAACAATCGTTCCTTTTCTCTTCCCTGTGAAGTAACATCATTGTGTAACGCCTCGTGCCTTTCCCATTCCTCACAAGTATCATTATCTTCGCCTGACTCGGAAGATCCCTTACCATCTGTGCAAATGGGAGTTGAAACAGAATTAAAGCAGTGAAATACTATAGCTTTTTTATCGTGACGGTTATTAAATCCAAAACCACCTTGAACCGAGGTAGATTTATTAAGCGCATTCTACTGTAACCTAGACACTGCATTCTACTAAACTTATCTATATACTATAACACTATCCCAGTAACTACACTACGATTACAAAATCAAGAAAAGCAATTACCTGGTTTTGGCAGTGTTCTTTTCACATGCCTCTTTTCTTGTTCTACAAAAATTCAGTTTTTCACTTCACGAAGACAACGCTAAATCGAAGAAAGTTAAATTCTTAAAATCGCTTCAAATATACCATCACCAACAGAAACTTGTTCGACTTCATCTCCACCAGCTGTATATGTACTCGTCCCTTCCACAGGCTTGCAACTTCCAAAGACCCGATATTTGAAAGGAACGTTACCGTAACGTCTGGTGCTGCCTGTTTTTGGGAATTTCAGACCCAGTTTCTTTATTATTCTAACCAAAATGAAAAAGAAAAATTAGAAATTGAACAAATACACCAAGTACTTGAATATAGATAATAAATATTGTTTTTTCTGACACAATGTGGCGTGCCAGACCACATGAGCTGCCAGATCATCAGTAACTCAAGTAACCTATCCCATATCATATGCTAGAGCTAGCCTATATTAATCTAGTTGATGTTATTTGGTAATTGAATAAAAAGTGACATTATAAACTTACAAATTGCACTAACTTGGGAGGGAGCTGACATTCATTGATCAATTTCTGAAACTCTTTAATCGTGCTTCCCACGTTTCCTCGGGGCATCACGTGAATCGGAGGGCACATTTCGGAGAGCGCTAGAAGATCATTTCTGGAGAATTCTTCAGAGACGGCGTGTCGTCTTCGCGAATCTTTTTCTTTCTTCGTGAGGTAATTTCTAGCAATTTGATAGACACATTAATTTCTATTTGTAAATTCGTTTTCAGATCAGCAGGAAAGACGAAAGATGACTTTGGATTGGAATTACCAAGCAAAGCCAGGTCAAGAAAATAATATGAAATATAGAAAGTCAAAGGAAATAATAAATATACAAGCAAAATACAGAATACAAGTACGCCTGTTTAAGCCCATAAATTCACAGTGCCGTACTTGTACTCAGTTCAAAACAGTCAATAACAACCTCTATTATAGTATAAAATAAATTATTTCTATAACTATTCAAAAGTAATAAACAGCAAAATGAAAATGAATTGTCTCACCCAGTATCAAGTAAATCTATCTCAGTAGTATTCTTATCCTGATTTTCACGAGGCAAATCAATCTTACGAATTATGCAACGTTCTTGCAAGCAATTTCCATCGCTATCAATCCAGTTCGTATCGTTGTACGTCGATATAAAGTCAGACAACACCTGGTCAGAAACAACTTCGAATACGGAGCAACATGTTTTTAATTTTCTTGGCTTATTGTCATCTGTGAAAAAGAAGAAAAGAATAAGAAATATGTAAAATAATTTGAATTCAACGACTTATCTCGACTGCGGAAATCCTATCATACAGTTTTGGGCGGCAATGCCACATATGCCGGAATATTAAATAATTACCCCAATTTATAGAGAACTAAAATCATTATATTTAATAATCGTCTAGCAACATCCTGAAATGAAAATATGAATTTGAAATTTCTCACTTTCTTTTTTATTCACTTCCGGCCTGTGTTTGTAATGAAAACATTTGAATTTCCCACGCTCAATGAAATCCGAGAAGAAATTCCTCAAATGAGTCGATCGAAACTTTCCTGGAATATTTCTCACGACGCCGCAGTTCAGTTCTCGCTCTTCGCTGGTTTCTGTCTTCGACTGCTTGCATTTATTCATCACTCGAAATCTACATATCAAATATCAAATAATGAACGTTATTAATGATAATTTCTCAATAGAAAATATAAAACAAAACTTACAGAAGATACAGAACTAGAAACGTAGTCCTTCACACAAAATACATGCACTATTTTCTTATAAAGGATATCTAATAGGTCTCTCACTCGAGCCACATTCTATATACTGTACAGTACACGTATATCAATATATGATAAAATAAAATGCAGAGGAAACTTAATTACTTTGCTGTACATTTTACAATATTTTTATTACTAATTACACACTCTGCAAGAACATGGATGCAAATATATTAAAATTCAGAATACATTTAAGGCCTAGCAAAATTCCTCAGTAAAAATTATTTTCTCAAATCCGCGTTCGGAACCAAACGCAATCAAGCATGAAAGTCAAGTCAATGGTTTCGTTAATCCGAATCCCTTCCTGCCGACTGTTCGTGAGGTTGTATTATTGAGCATCATTAATAATCAAAAAGCTCGGATTCCAGAGGCCAATACATGTATAAATCAACTTTTCCCAATGTAAAATTTCATTGTTGGTTACCTGACCGGAACTGTAACGATTCATAACATTATTACGTAATAAATAAATTTTTATTTTCAGTCGTTTAAAATTGTCAGATAAGACAGTGCTTTATATTATTTCGATTTATCTGATCTATGCAGTATATTTCCGCAAAGCAAACTAATCAAACGAATCGGAAATGAATTCCAACACGATGGACCTCATGGAATTGCTTGTCCAGAATCCTAATTCTCTCAGCAGAGAAGATCTCGAAAAACTTTGCGAAGCGATCAACAGAGAATCTCTAGACAGCGCAAGCACCACATCAACACATTGCAGTCAGACACCCGTTCCCGTCATTTCATCCGCAAATGCGGCAACAATTCCGAGCCGTCATGGTTCGGCGTTTAGTCATACAGCCGTGATACATTCCACTCAGAAACCGGAGCACGAAAAGATGGATTCTTCACCCACCACCGTCGTAATCGACCCAGTTCTGGCTGGGCCAGAGAAATATACTAATTTCAGGCCTATCACTGTCACAATCCCTCATCAGAAAGTTCCACCAATATCTCACATGGCTTGCGGTGACGGCCGACATACGTTCCAGCACAACATGGTCGGTATACCGGCGTTCACAGCAAAAAATATCGTGTCAAGTTATGGTAATTCACGTTTCATCATTGTATGCGTTACCCGGAGCCTCCGAGAGGAATTTTATCAGGGCGTACAAAGTTTCTTTCGGGCCGTTGTGTGTGTATGCACACACAATATTATACATGTAGTAATTTTCTAACAACATAGAAAATCCCTGGGCCTCTTTGTCCCGGCACAATGCATCTGCTCTCGGTGGCCCTGGGTTAACTTCTGCCAGCAGCTTAAATTTTAATTTCGTACAGGTAAGATGAACGAAAACTACATCAAAGCTCAACATACCGATATTACAGAAGAAATGGATCAAGGTGTTAGAGTAGCTACGGTAACGGGAGTGCCAGAGAATACTTTTGCTGAAGGTTATAAACGAAATGCAATAGACAGTTCATTAGGTATTAATAACATCGTCTAGCTACCGTATCTAAGTTAGAGGGAATATCTTTTTAATAAAAAAAACACCGTGACTAATATTCTACACCCTTGTCCCTGTCGTTATAAGCCAGTACTTTATTCTATTTATCTGACTTTGACTCTAGTGACAAATGATGGGGGTCCAGTCGAAATGCAGGTGGAACATCCTCGTACAATGATGATTACGTATCCAATAAGCAGTCGCTACCCATCGGCCTATATCCACGGAGGGTTTTACGGACTCAACAGAATCCAAAGCAGATATACAGTGCCCTGCAGTGAGCAGGCGGTGGCTACATCAATGTGGCTTGTGGAGAATTTTGAAGAAAATCTTCACACTACCGTCCCACGTAGTGTGATGTATCAAGTAAATAAACAAGCGGTTTCAGAAACCTTAGGTCGTTTTGTACGCGACAAACCAGTGAGTCAAATAGATTCTTTGCATAGAATTACGCTGACTTCTGCCAAGAAAGCAGTTTGAGGCCTTTCAACCAGGCTGTGTTTGGCAAAATGGTACGCTCGTGCTTTCCAAACCTTCTAACCAGGAGGTTAGGAGTACGTGGCCAGTCGAGGTAAGTCTGTAGTTGTTTTTAGCTGTAGGTACACAATATGAAAATCCCATTTCAATGTCTCTGTATTTTTTCACACAATAAAAAATGTGCAAGTCAGTAAGGTTTTTAGGTCGCAGAAAATCCTCCCAATCAACATAAACTGTTTCAATAGTTCCATGCCATTTTACAGGTATCATTATGCTGGACTTGGTGTGAAACCTCATTCGAAGTATGCACATAGCTTTACAGTCAATGGAGGAATCACGAATGAAGGAACTAATTGCTCGTATGGGTTTACTATCTTTCACATACACATATATACTTGCCTTCACATGTTTATACGAAAACATATCCATTCTTAGTTAATCCTGTTAACAATTATTATGCTACAATGCCATGGACAGTGTTTGTTTTCCCTTCAAGTTCGCATCGTGGAAAATTCGGAGTAGCTGCCAATGTTACAATCGAAAGCTCAGAAGAATCCAGCGGTAATCCGGAAGTACCACAGACCTGCACGCTTGGCCGGGACAAAGGCGACGTTGTGAAAGGTATTGAAGTGCATGAATGGTAGTATAGTATAGGCTCGATTATTATAACTTCGGGAACCGCACATGTACGGATACTCGAGTGAAAGGCTAGAGTTAGGGCCACTTAGTATTCAAAATCCCAACTTTACATTCTTTGAAGGCGATTCCAACAAAAATGCAGTGAGCCTTGATTTCTTTCCACGTTTCCAAGATCTGAAACCAATACTCGACATTGATCCAATCGTTCTTAGATCTTTCTTCAGATTCTATTCTGCATATGACGAGCAACTTCTATCTTGCATAACATCCTTGAACTTTTCCAGCACAAAGGTATACGCAGCTAAAGTCGTTAGGTTCAAGCTTATGCGTAATTACAACAATACTTATTGTACAGGAGCACTTGCAGAACTTCAATATTTTCTTGCCCATGCAATCAGTCATGGACATTTTTCATCATCCTTCTATATGTTCCATTATACGGGTGTTTGATGACATAATGTACAAGAAAGCCGCAGCTGAATTACTCCCAGAGTGTTTAGCTTCGTTAACAACGGAATTTAAAGGTATAAGTTGATTTTTTGAAGCTCCAAGTATAGTAGAGTCTATAATATTCGGAATGAATGAGATCCAAAGAGTAGATTGACAACTGAATGCTGTGCCGAGAGTTTAGTCATTTTGACAGCTGGGCATTCTGGATTTTCATGGCCAACAGTCTTGATTTTATATCAGTAGATTATTTTTGATTACGCATTTTTAGTAACCATTCGAAAATTTGCAAAATCCCTTCCCCAATGGATCGGCGAAACCAGTGAAGCTTGCAATCTTCCCAATGAAGTGATTCAAACGAGGATCAATGCTGCCACAACATGGTCAGATTTCGTAAGAAGAGTTACCACGTTATGTCATGTAGCAAAGGAGGCAAGGAAGGCTTTAAGGGACATCGGCGTCGCAAAACAGGTTCCCTCAGCGAATCTTCTGTTATATCTTGACCCATAATCCTTTTGCGTCCATTATAATATAATGGCCGTTGTCCCATCGCTTTTTT
>QXVX01007702.1:57689-67967 GCA_013436065.1 Halocynthia aurantium
CAATAACCTTTTGGGGCCAATTATATTTAATGGTCGTTGTCCCAAGTGCTTTTTTTGGGGGGGGGGGGGCACTTTCCTGGTAATATTTGCATCTTTCTCGCCTCTCAGGATCAGTCTGGCCTCCTCCGTGGTATTTAATTGAGACATATTGAATTTATAATTTATCTTGAACATCAAATAGAAACGAATCACGTAAACTGTGTTCACAGCAACAGGGTTGAATGCCAAAGCGACCAAAATATTGCCAGCAAACTATATTATGTCTGAAAATGTTGATTTTCACGACTCAGGATCAATGATTATCCGTATTAAATGGTAACACGAAATGCCCTAATCTACCAATTACACCTCCTTCAGCTATTAGCAGATTTGGAAACAATCGGCATCGAGGACACTACGATGCAATGCTCCTGGTGTGGTAACGACGAATCGTTTGATTGCTACTATGACCAAGATAAACATCGCGATCTCGTCTCTCGAGAATTTAAAAATGTACTGAAATACATAAATGTGTTTTCGAACCTACTCAAGGTCTGTTCGGATATGTAAATTATATATACAGTATATACAATATATACGAGTTCACAGTACTATCGATTATGCTTCCATACAGAACCACGCCAATATAGAAGATTATGCCTGGGAATTAGAGGAAGTAGTCAACCAAGAAGCGGGACTCAATTATGATATAGTCGATTCCGATGACAGCGAAATTATAACCGGGAAAACGCGAGAATTTTTGATGAAATGGGCGCTTTATACAAGTAAAATGCTAACAGAGGTAAGTTTCACGGGCTTGAATTTACTTTTTAATTAAAGGTAATAATTTTAGGGGAGAATTGTTTCAACAATTGTTTCAGATAACTTTAAAGACCAGTGGCTCTGTTGGAACTTTTCATCTCATTACACTTCTTTTCGGAGATTACATAGCACATGTTATTGCACAGCGAAAGGAGAAGGTGAAATTTTCTCAACGTGCTTCGAAGGTCTTGAAACAAGACTGTCTTATTCTGACCGCATGACTACAACACGAGCTCAAAATTGCTACGCTATTTTAGTCGTAATGTTCATGAAGTCACTATATATTTGTACTGCATGAGGTTGGGTAGCATCCTAAACTATCGCAAACACAAGAACAAATGCTTAAATTGAAGTTGATTTTGTTCAATATTGATGAAATTATTTATTTGGGTTTTTCCCTTTGATTATTCAGCGTTAAACACCCTTTGGTTATTTTTTTTTACATGAAATATTGATTTGAAAAATTGAATTTCCGAGTTGATCAGCAATTAAATAAGTTGATACTGATATGTTATGAAAGTTGAAGAATAAAATCCTATATTTGTAGAAGATGAGTGCAAAGTGTTCGTATACATATGGATTAGGATGCGATCAATATTCAGTAGAAGGTTCCGATTTTTCAAAATAACTTTTGAATCGTGATACGCATGAGTAAACATTTACGAATTTTATTTCGTGAGTTTAATCCAGAATTTCAACATTACGAAACTAAATATTTCAAAAAGAGGAATCTATCGTACAGGAAGTAGCAAGGGTAAAACTAAACTAACTCTCTATATTTAACAGGTCTGTGTTTCTTTCGTTTTTCGTATATTTAATTAATTACTACGAGAAATTTGATAACAATGAGCCAAGAAGATATCAAAGTTTTGTCTGGCTATCTTGAGCAAACTCTCTCTCCAGATGCTGGTATAAGGAGACACGGTAAGTGGAGAAGCCACTGGTCATTTAGATAAGTTGTTACTTAAATGCGCTGGGTTTCTGTTTTCAAAACATTGATTTTTTGGGGGTTATTGTGGATTATTTTTAAGCTTACAGGACCCCTGCTAATGTGGATACTAAAATCGACAGAATCAACCTTTATATCTTTGTTATTTTGTCCACAGCCGAGAAATTTCTGGAGAGCGTGGAGGGAAATAGCGGCTATGCAATCATGCTACTGAAACTTGTTGAATCTGCGATCGGACAAGCACAAACCTCAGTGATTCCATTGGCATCAGCAATCACTTTCAAAAACTTTGTCAAGGCCAATTGGAGAAAAGTATTTGAATTCATTCTCAATACATCTTCCTCAAAAGTATCTTCCACATAGTAAATAATTTTTATGATTTTGTAGATTCCTGATGAACCAACGAAGATATCAGAGCAAGACAGAGATATGATCAAACGAAATGTCATTGACTTGATGTTGAGAAGTGTTGAGCAATATCAAAAGCAGCTGAGCGAGGCTATTAGCATAATAGGTATATCAGCTCCATGCTAGCTTTCTCATAATGTTGATGCCAAACCCTTATAAGAAATTCTCACATTATTTACAAGACAAAGTACCAAATCACAATGTACAGTGCTACAGAATTCTTGTAGGATTTCCTTGTTATAGTTTGTTAGTAGTGTTTATACTTTGATAATTCTTTCAATGGTTACCATTCATAGGACGGGAAGATTTTCCCAAGGAATGGCCAAGTCTCATGGAAGAAATGATAGCACGATTCCAGTCTGGTGATTTCCATATTATTAATGGTGTCTTGCAAACAGCACACTCTCTGTTCAAAAGGTAAGCAATCACTCATCAAAGCAAACATCATTATGATCCATTAGTTCAGACTCCAACCGACTGGCCTTTGGGTAAAACGATTCTTTAATATTTGTTTTGCACAGATACCGTCATGAGTTTCGTTCTGATCAACTCTGGGAGGAGATTAACACAGTGCTTCGTGCATTTGCACAACCTTTGACAGAATTGTTTAAAAACACACTGCAACTGATAGAACAAAACAACAATAATAAACCAATCCTTAAGGTAGATCTCTATTTTGAAATTATGATTTTGTGGAGGAAGTCTCATACTATGCATGATTTAACAGGTACTCTTCAGTTCTCTTGTCCTGATTTCCAAAATATTCTACAGTTTGAATTACCAGGTGAGTGATAAACAAATATATAACATTAATAATCCTTTGCAATCTCTCATGCATTGTCCTCATTATGGAAGCAATTTT
This sequence comes from Halocynthia aurantium, assembly GCA_013436065.1. Lineage (NCBI taxonomy): Eukaryota > Metazoa > Chordata > Ascidiacea > Stolidobranchia > Pyuridae > Halocynthia > Halocynthia aurantium. The sequence continues at coordinate 60,710 of QXVX01007702.1, forward strand.
AGCCAAAACTTGGTTACTTTTTTTGGCGGTGCTAATAGATCCTTTTATGATTTATGACTCTTTTACCCAATTCTTCTTTCTTGCAATTCTTGTCAGGATCTTCCTGAATTTTTTGAAGACAATATGGAAGCTTGGATGCCGGCTTTTCACATTTTGTTGACCACGGATAAAAAGATACTGCATACAGAGGTTTGTATAGTTAATATAAAAACTCTTCTATTTTATATTCAATATTTTTATCATCTAGGATGAAGAAGAGGCCGGATTTATTGAGATGTTGAAATCTCAGATCTGTGATAACGTCGCCCTTTATGCTCAGAAATATGATGAAGAATTTGCAAAGTATTTACCTCAGTTTGTGACCGACGTGTGGGAGTTGCTTGTCAACACTGGGATGGAAGTCAAATATGATTTGGTAAGTCGCTGCTGCTTGTGCCGCTACCAGTGACCACTTGATATTTCTGCGAAATATTTGCTTGGGTTTCATAGGATGATTAAAAATATTTTCAGCTTGTTTCCAATGCCATTGGCTTCCTCCAGAGTGTTTGTGAGCAGCAGAAGTACAAGTCGCTGTTTGAAGCAGAGGGAGTACTTGCCTCAATTTGTGAGAAGGTTCTGTAACACTCTTTCAATTTCCTTGGACAATTTCTCACACATTGCATTACTAATCGAATTTCTCTGCAGGTGGTGGTTCCCAACATGGAATTCCGTACAGCAGACGAAGAACAATTCGAAGACAATCCAGAAGAATACATACGAAGAGATTTGGAAGGATCCGGTAAATACACAATCAATGCAATTACTAGAACTGCTGCATGTTCAAAATTCAATTTGAATTTCCTTATTGCAGATGTTGATACTCGGCGTAGAGCTGCATGCGACTTGGTCAAAGGTTTGACAAGATATTTCGAAGGTCCGGTGACAGGAATCTTCTCTCAGTATGTTGCTACAATGTTGCAGGTACGTCTTTTAGTATTACAGTTGGTTGCTTCATATAGTAGTGTTCATGTAGCATGTAGAAATAGTTACTACAAGTACCGTTTAATGATGTGCTACTCTGAGCGATATTGTCATGTTCCACTCTGTCTTTCATCTCTCAATATGTATTACAGTTGTATGCGAAGGACCAGACCTTGAACTGGAAGAGCAAGGATGCGGCCATATATCTTGTTACGTCCATAGCGCAGAAGGGAGCCACGTCCAAACATGGAACTACACAAGCAAGCGAACTCGTGAACTTGCAGGAATTTTTTGACAACCATATTGTTTCCGATCTGGCCAAGTCAAACGGTAACTGTTGTACATTTGTATGTTTCAAAGTTTTTCACAAACGATGTAAAATAACTATTATTTCTAGTGAATGAGTTCCCGGTTCTCAAGTCGGATGCCATCAAATATGTGGTGACATTTCGCAACCAGATGGGGAAAGAGAGACTTCTGAAAGTGATCCCGAGGTTAATCGAATATCTCCCATCTAACAGCATCGTTGTTCACACTTATGCAGCTCATGCTATCGAGAGAATTTTCATGATCAGAGCGCCAGGAGGTGTGCCATTGTAAGTCTAAAGAAAGCATCATTTAACCAGTCACATTTGCCTGAAACTGTTATTAATTTGCCCAGAATTACTAAAGATGATATGAAACCGTTCCTGGAGAATCTTCTCGTGCGTCTTTTCCAGACTCTTCGCATCGTCGGCTCGACTGAGAACGAGTATGTTATGAAAGCAGTGATGCGGACACTCTTAGTTGCCGGGGAGCATTTGCTGCCTTACATACCAACGCTTGTGAATGAACTTTGTCAAAAATTGCAAGCAGTTTGTAAGGTGAGCTGCTAGAGTTCTAATACTGAATAGAACAATATAACCAATATGATTCTTTCTTTGCCAGAATCCAACCAAGCCCCATTTCAACCATTATCTATTTGAATCTTTCTCTCTCTGCATTCGAGTGACTTGCCAGAAAGATAAAACTGCTGTCGCGAGCTTCGAAGAAGCTCTCTTCGGGATGTTCACGAACATATTGATGCAAGACGTCACTGAATTTATTCCTTATGTCTTTCAGAGTAAGTCGTAGTTCGTGTCACAGTAATATTTGCAAGTCTTTGACTGGTTTTCTTGTTTGCAGTTATGTCGCTTTTGTTGGAAATCAGGGAACCTCCGATCCCTAATACTTATATGGAGTTGTTTCCTCATCTTTTGACGCCGGTGTTGTGGGAACGTCCTGGAAATATTCCTCCTCTTGTTCGTTTGCTTCAGGCTTACATAGCAAAGGTTTGAGTTTAGTTTGATTGGATGTTGCATGGTTCAACTGCCTGCGATCGAAGCTTCGGCTATTCCTTCCTTAGACCGTTGGGTGGATCACGAAATGTTAAATATTCTTCCCTTTGTTTATTACCAGGGTCCAGATTTGATCGCTGCATCTGGAAAGATGTCGAGCCTTCTCGGAGTTTTTCAGAAGCTCATAGCGTCGAAGAGCAATGACCATCAAGGATTCTATCTTCTAAACAGTATCTATGAATGCATGAATCCGTGAGTGCAATTTAGATCCAAGCTTCAAAGGATATCAGTGGTTGTTTAAACTTTTTCTTTCCACAGAGAAACTCTTGGGGAATACACCAAGCAGATATTTTCTTTACTCTTTCGACGTCTGACCACTTCAAAAACCAGCAAGTTTGTCCGAGGTGTATTGGTATTTTTTTGTCTGTTCATTGTTAAGATGTCAGCCGATGCATTCTACAAAGTTCTGAATTCAATTCAAGCCAAGTAAGCAAGACCTTTTGAGCTGAAAACTTTCATCAATGTTACATGATGAGGTGACTATCAGGTGACTATCAAATTTTCATCAATACTTGTATTTCAGTATGTTCACAATGGTGGTTGAGAAGTTGATCATCGCCGAAGTCCAGAAAGTTTCCGGAACAACGGAAAGAAAAATATGTTCCGTCGGACTATCCAAGCTGCTGACCGAATGCCCTGCTTTTCAAGACGAGAATCATGCTCCGCTCTGGTGATTTTCTATTTTATATTGAAATACTCATGGTTTGTGGATCAGACCTCTCCTTTACTTTTTCATCATTCTTTATATTTGATATATTCTTTTTGAAATACACTCTTCATTTCCATATATAAGATACTCGTTGTCTTTATAGGCCACCACTTCTGGAATCTGTCATCGGCTTATTTGAACTTCCAGAAGATGATTCGGTTCCAGATGACGAACACTTCATTGAGATAGAAGAAACACCAGGTTTGTAGTACTTTTGTTCATCTTTGTTTTCATAATATCAATATATTGCTATCATGTACAGCATTGTATTCCAGTCTTCTTCTTTTGGTATCATATGTGTATTGAATACATTTTTTCTTGAAAGGTTACCAAACAGCCTACTCCCAACTCGCATTCGCAAGCAAGAAGGACGAGGACCCTGTCAAAGTCGACAATCCGAAAATCTATCTTGCCCAGAGTCTGTCTTCGTTTTCACAAAAATGCCCAGGAAAGGTAATGATTTAATACCATGTGAAGCAGGTGTAATTTCCATACCAATATACCGGTAGTTTCCACTTGTGCTTTTTCTTCAGGTTCTCAACATGGTGAATTATCTCGACCCAAAAGCTAAAAACTTCTTGCAACAATACATAGCAGCTGCCAACGTACAACTCGTTTAAAAGCGGATCACAAGACTTGAATTTGAAAGTCAATTTAACATTTGAATATAACTTAGATATTGACTCTGATAATGAACTGTTTGTTCTTCTACAATCATTGTAATTGATAAAATTAGTATTGTACTGTACTTCTGATAATTGGCACGAAAGACTGGTTTGTATAACTTCCATTAATTTCCAAAATTTCTATTGAAAAATATTTCTGTATACATCGTTACAATGCCAGGTTATTCTTAAAATGGAGAAGTACTATTGAATGGTAGGGTTGTTAAGTGGACTAGCTATTGATGAGTTTGCTGAATATATTTGTAGTACAAGACTGCAGTATATGTAACACTAACCATATATACGTATTCCATTCTCTTTGCATATAACAATTACCAGGTTCATTACCTATAATTAAAATAAAGTTGATCTACCTTTTTCAGTCAGTCATACATCATCCATTGTTTTTCTACTTGTGATTTTCTTTCTGACGTTCCGAGATAAATTCAACCACGAATGTCACCTTTCAAGTTCCATACATCATCATCATCACTTTATCAAAATAAAAATGTATGGTTTGTTCAAGCATGTTTTGTTCTCTTGCCTAATGTTTATCAGACATCTTTCACTGTTTGCTGCCAGTTTTTGTTACTCTCTCACACAACTGTGAATAAACAGTTTTTCCAAGTATTGTTGTGTGTTTGCAAGTTGAATCCAACATTAATTGATTTATCAACATTGAGGAGTAATGTACATACAATTTTAACCCAAAGTTTGTACAGAACAACTAGTACTGCAATAGTAATATTTACAGTATATTCTTACATATATTTAAGAAAATGCCTCAGAAACCGGACTGATATAAACATAGCGTGACGAACCAATTCATTTCTAACATAAAAGATATGTTTATACGAGAAATTCCATACTGTTTGAACTGAATATTCATTAACTACAGTCATAAACCAGTTATACCTGCTTTTCAGCCTGTCCAACAGCGGGCATTATGCTAGTATAGCATATACAGAAATTCATTACAGTACAGTACTATTTTGTTTAGATTATAGGTAAATTTCAAATAATTGATTCCGCCAGATGGCAGTATAGAACAGTATTTCAAAAATCTGAAAATTTTCTCTTCCCTTTCGCCGCACTGGCAAATGCCGGAGTATTTATGGGTAAATATTTTAAGGTGTATGCATTATTGTGGGATGCACACGTACCTCCGTGCCTACCATGGTTAAGATACGTTAGAAATAGCGTTGTTTGTATGTATAACGTTTATTGGATCACTTCTTTTTGCAATCCATATCTTTTCAACAACCTTTACACAAACAAAATTGAGTTGGTTCTACAAATTCAATTCAACTTGCTACAAAACAATGCACAAATGTCTGGGAATTGACATTGAACGTACTCTTGACAATTAACGATGTGCCATTCATAAAACTTGTGAATGAGTTACCTAGCAACATCGGTAGTAAAACTGTGCAAAGTGGTTGTGTATGAAAGCACGCGATAGAATTAACGGTTCATTTTAGTTTATCAAAATTGTGGCTTGGAAGTGGATGTTCAATTACATAATACGTCATCCAAAGTTTATAAACTTGTTGTCGCTTAATTACATTATTGATCCGAGCCGTTGTTCGAAAATATTCATAACTTTCCGCTTATCGTATGATTGTTACTATGTCGTTAAAAAAAATTGAGGAATTAGTCAGCAGTGATATCTAGATTATGTATAAACAGCAGATACCATATATATGCTTAGGTATGAATCGAGTACTCGAGTAAAATGAACAACTCCAGAATTAACATCTCTATAGTTAAGTCAGTCAGAAAAAAAAATTATTTGCTTGAGTTTTATCTCTGATTTAACCTCGTCTTATACGTAATATTTACTCAGACTCGAGTAGAGATGACGAAATAGTTCAGTAGTTAAAAAATGGATGTTAACGTTGATTTACCGTCTGGATCATGCAGCAGCAGAAGTATGTTGCCTTTAATAAATTATTAACGCCCTTAACAGTGTACTAGAGTTTCAATTTTCCTATTACAGTACTGAGTTTTTATATGAACGAAATAGTTCAGTGGCTAAAAAGGGGATGTTAACGTTGATTTAAGGCCTTGATCCTGAATCACAAAGAAAACTAATGCAGCAGCAGCAGTAGTATATTGACTTTGGTGTTATAAATTATTAACGCCCTTGTAGTGTACAATGATTCGCAGTGTAGGGGGGACAAGGCAAATATTGTCTCTTGTTGTAAATCTTATTACGTTACTAAGTACCAAAGCAACAAGATCACTACAAACAGTAAGTTCTGTAATTTGTAATTAATTGCTCATACTCTTATGTGAAGGAGATTGGGAAAGGATAATCCACAAACTAATACCATTCCATGAGATTATAGGCTACCGAAAGTCTTAAGATTTATTTAAGCAAAGCAAGCAGCATCAAGTGCAGTGTATACAATGATGAAAGGCTTACACGTTTAATAGTTTGAGGAATTGAATCTTATACATCCTAGTCAAAGGGCCAGGAAGGGCTAAATTTGGTCGAGTCTGATAGGATATGATGTTAAGCAGGGGGCGCATAAGTGTAAGTGCGCTCTGGAATACTTAACAACGTTGAGTTGGCATTTCACCAACTTTACTAATCCTACTGTCTACTATGCAATGTTGTACAATAAAGCTTGGGCGAAGATCGTTAGAGGTAATATAGTACTAGCAGAGTACCATTTTTTTCACGAGTACAATATAGTTAAAGTGACAATATCTTTTTAGTTAATATAATAAATGTAAGGAGCAGGAGCATTATTAGTGGTATATAATACAATATATATATAGCATACCTAAGTATCCATAAGTACTGTACTTTAATTTTGCTGGAATAATTATACGTATTCCAGGGGTATATTTTAGATAATTTCTTTAAAACAATATATACGATATATAAGCGAGCTTTTTATGGCCTTTGTAATTCAGAAACATAACCTCGTTAGGTAAAATACCGTTCGACCCGAAATTTTACCAGATTTATTCTAACTAGTTTACAAGCTATGATTCCAATCTACCTGATAAATGTTTGTGCATTAATATCTAACCATTTAATTTGAACTAGATATCTGGATATTCTCTTTCTATAGTTTTATGATTGCGCTCGTTGCTATAATACTAGTGGTATCCAAGTGCAATAAAATTTGTATGACGACAGTAGATGACGTATGATCGCATGAGCAGACGCATCAATATTACGACAAAAAAACAGACACCGCAGAAGGAGCATTTCTCCACTGTGCTGACAAGCTCCTTGACAAAGGGCACGAAAAGTAAATAGACAATTTCCGAGGCGAACAACCTTTGCGTTGTGTAATTTGTTATACAACCATGTTACACGATAATTATTTCATTCGTTTATTATATATATATAGCTATTAAGTGTTTCCTGGTATTGTTTTGGCGCCATATTTTCCCGAAAACCAATATACAGTTTCAACTACACACTGTAAAACTACTACTGTACTTTATAAACAGTAAACATTTTTTTTTCAAATCTGGGAAGGATTCACTCCACAAGGCGACATTGCCAAGACAAACCAGCAATAAGC
>QXVX01007703.1:0-22700 GCA_013436065.1 Halocynthia aurantium
TGTTACAGTAATGTCATCAAAATTATATTAAGAATTCGACATTCTGTTGCCTCAACTTTAAAAAGTTGAACCGTAAACGTGTTAGCTGTTTTAAAGTAAAATCTCCAACTTCAAATGGCTTGTGACTACATTAAGGCGGGCAGCAGACCGGCCGGCCGACCATAAAGACCGGAACCTAACTGCTGTTGAACGTTTTTTACTACTGAAATAACCTGAACTTTTTGCTCCGTAGTCAGTATGATGAAGGTTCTCATCAGCATTCCGCGGCATATTATATTCGTTGTTACACGTGTATAGGAAATGGCATGATATGTACTTTATGATTCATTCTCACGATATAGAACTCGCCGCTAAAATCGTATTTAGTAAGAATAATGTATTAATATCGATTGGAATTTGAAAAAATCGTGACATGATGAACTTACTAACCACTAATAGTAAAACGAAATAAAAACTTATTAAAGTGAAGTAAGGATGCTGTACTGCCTTATTCGAAGAGTAATTTCGGAACTAATAACGTGATGTGATGTGACTACTGCGTGAAGTGACATTGTGATATTTTCAATTGCCATGTATTTTCTAGTATCCATACGTTGTTTGCGTGATGTTCGTAAGTGTTATGAAATAACCAAAGTAGGTTTTCCATTTTCACGTAATATGATATAAAGCCATTTATCTAAGACCGCATGTTTGAGCTGTTGATGACAGAAAAACTTTTGAGGCTGTTTGCATCACCAAGTGCTAGTTACTATTATGGATATTCCAATGGAGTCAAGAAATGGAGACAGTAAGCTAGTAGAAGCATCCTACAAAGCAGGGGTAAGAGAATAAGACTACTTGATTCATGGAGAAAGAAGTTGACAAACGTGTATGATGCGAAATATGTTGTTTCTAGATTGCTCAACTATTCTTCGGAGGGATTATATTGATTCTTGGAATAATAGCTCTTTCGAATCCAAACATCCACAAGGCAGAAGGCTATTTGTTGTTGTCGACACATGCAAATATATGGAGCAGTATCCTTGTACGTATTAAGTAGAAATGACCACTGTATATTCGATCCGGCATTTGATAGTAAATATCGAATTCCAATTATTCCGATTCGACAAATAATTTCAGTTTAAAATTTATGCTTCCGTCAATTAGCCTTATCGGTTGGCAATCGACATTTCTTATCACGTTTCAATCGGATCATCCCCTTGTTGTTTATATCAGCCATGAAAATTCAATAATAGCATATCAATTAAATGTACACTGGTACACTGGCACATTGGCATGATCATCGTAATAATGACATATCTGTTTTTCGCAGTTCTGTATTAGAGGAGGAATAGGTATAGGAATGAAACACAACCCTGCCAAGTCTCTGGTAGGATGTTTTTTCTTGTTTTGGACACATATTTCTATTCAGTTTACCTCTCCTAGTATGTAGGTATGAACATGTAGTAGTAATGGATTCCCTCTTTCAGTCTTTTGGATACTATCGTTTTGGAATCCTCTGTTTGGTAGTTAGCGTAGGTTTGCTGATGATAAACGTTTTTGGAATTGTCTCTGTCATGGCGGCGGAACCACCACTGTCTGTGAGTATAACTTGTAGAATATAGATATATTCATTTGTATTTTAATTCTCCGTGACGTATTCGGGAGCACGAATTAAACTATGCCTATAGTATCACCTTATTTCAGCCTGGTCTGAAATACATTTCAATAAAATCTAATGAGTCATTTGACAGAATATAGGGAATAGAATTGTTATTATTCTATTCTCTATAACTAATCTCAAATGTACCGATTTTCAAACCTATGGGGAATAGAATCGTTATCATTCTATTCCCTATAACTGATCTCCAATTTACCGATTTCCAAGCCTATAGGGAATAGAATCGTCATCATTCTATTCCCTATATCTGGTCTCCAATTTATCGATTTTCAAACCTATCATTTATATGATCAGATTGTCAGACGTGCCCAAGTCAAATTTTGATTTATTTGACGCACTTGCTAAACGTGACCACGTTCTAATTATTATAAACCTGTTATCCATAATACTTCTTTTCGAGAACTTTTTAATTGTGCAATAGGTAATTCCAGAAATAAATTAGAAATTCTAGGAAACTATTCAATTTAATATTACGATAGAATTTGAGTTCAATTTTTGTACAGACTCTCATGGAAGCGGTGTCATGGATTTCGGCTGTTTTCGGGGTAGTTGAGTTGATTCTATTCGTTGTGACAACTGCAAAAACCTACTGGAGTCGAAAATATCAACGAAAATTTTGAAAATACCTTTTTTTCCTAATACCATATTTCTTCTAATACAAAAAGGCGTCTTATATTTATTTTTCGTACAATCGAGAACATCTTATGATTATTTCAGCTGGCGCTGAAGAGTATTTGAGCAATACAACGTCTTGTTTTTGGTTGAATTTGCTATCCTTCGCGTCCTTAGCTAATCATATCATTCTTTACCTGACACATTCATTCAGTGTTTCCCTTGCTCGATTTTTCATTTTTTTTGAGTTCCGATGTAGAATGTTTGATTTTTGAATAAGTAGGTGAAGCGGTCATTATATTAACGAGAACCCGGTAGCTGTGGTTATTAATCGAATTCTTCGACCTGCTAATTACTATTTAGTTACAGTGAACGTCCGATCCAATTATAGTGCGTAGCTAAAATATTGTATAAATTGTTTCATTTCGTTGGTTCAAGCTGAATATTTCTAATCCCAAAACGAAACGAAAATTCTTCGAGGAATTTGTTTCGCCTCTTCTTCGAGGACTTTCATCTCATTTTTCTGCTTCTTCGGGAGATCTTGATCGGGGAATCTGGGACAGTCATTGTTATATTGCAAATTTCTCATTGACGTTTCCAATACTAATTTTTGGTCTTACCTATTGTCAAACACCACCTTTCCATGTTATTACCCCATTCTGTCCAAACCAGAACGATTGTATCGCCTTATGTGGTTAGATTCATCCTAATGGGACGCCCATGTAAAGCCAGAATAACAGAATTGAGAATACTACAATAACAGATTCGATTACATCATTTTGATATGCACGGTATATCAAAATCGAAATCAATATTACAAAGGATAGCAGCCATTTTTCCCGGTCTTGATCTGCAGCATCCGTATGTAATTAATCATCGATGTTTCGTATTGTAACAGTCATGTCTTGTGTCACGTACAGTTGTAAAAATAGAAAATTATAACTGACTTCTTTTAGATTCAACTCGTCATCTTTTATATTTAATATTTGTAGATTATGTCGGGAACGCTTTCAAACCGAATTTTCGCCCCAGTCTTCGATCACGTAAGAAAGCACTCGGAATAGTCAGTCAGTCGTATTCCATACACAACTACTTTATCGGAGCGTCACTCATACGCGAATGATAAGTTACTGCTATCCTTACTAGTTAAATGCCAATATGCGTTGACCTCTGTATTACGTTAATTGATTTGGTTAACATTTGTTATTTATAACAGTAAATTGTTCAGTCATTCATCAATTGCTATTGATTATATTAGTAGACTTTAGTAACGATCGAAAATGCCTAACTTTAGCTATATTCTGTTTATCCTATTACAATATCCATTTAAATGCTCGTGTAATTACTCACATATCAGATTCTGAATGAAAAATATCAACAGTCGGGTTTTGATTCTGGTATATTTTTAAATCATCAGTTGTAATGAATAGCCATTTGTCTGTGCTGCCACTATTAATAAAAGTTTGCTTAGATACAGTGAATGTTTACCGATTTAAGGCCGTGCCTTCCCCCAAATAAACTTTGAATTTAATACAAAACTAAATGTAAATTACCAGCAGTGATAAAAAATTAATTAATTGTGTTGCATGATTAGAATACAGTGAATTCTGGAGCTTCGTCTGGTCACTGCTATAGGACATTTTGTCTTAGCAGCAATGACTGCTTCAATTGTTTCATGTTTCATGTAAATGTATAATGCAAAATACAAAAGACAAAATAATGTTAATCAAATACCAAAGAATATACAAAATAGAAAATCTTAATCTCTATCAAACTAAATCACGAAAATATTATTTAAATAATTTAAAAATGCAGATTGTATTTGGTAAAACTCTGTGACATATGGCTGTAGTTTCAACATAAGGGCAACATGAAACTGTTGACATAACTAAATATAATTTCCATCTATATAATAAGCATGGAAGTTTGTTTGATTGTTTATTTGTCTTGAAACCATGTCTTTAATTCTAAATGGATCTTTACTAAATTTTGCACTGTGGTCCAGATTCATGCATGAATAAAGACGCGGGTCCGGTGGGAATGAAATACTATTGCGGCTGTTTTAACGAGCCCCTAGCTTCCAAAATAGTAGTCTGGATATATACCGCTACACATAAGAACAGCAAATCATACAATATCTAACCGGGAGCGTGGTTTGATCCATTGAATACCCACTTAGCTGCCATATCATTTTGTTCCGCGTTCGATGATATGGCTCTATAGTGGCTTTGCGACCACTTTGAAAGGATTGGCGCGAATGGAAAAAATATTTTTCCCTCTCATATCAATGTTTTTATCACCGGCCAAATCGAATTCGAATCGCCGGAGTAGCGAAACTACTCCGAGAAAAATTTCCATCTCGGCAAGAAGAAAACCCATACACTTCCTGGCGCCCATTGAAAAAGGAATCACGTGAGGAGATTTCTGAAATTTTCCGTCGCTGCTTAGATGTCTGTTTGGATCAAACTTATCGGAATCCGGCCATATGTTCTCGTCGTGGTGCAGATGGAAAATATTGGATATGAGAATTGAACCTTTTGGGATGTGATATCCAAGCACGGTACCGCTATTACTTGCTAGGTGAGGGACACCTAGCGGAACAGTTGGACGGATTCTGAAGGTTTCCTGCAGGAAGTGAAAAATACGAATTCTTAGCTCTTAGTTATATTTCACAATTGTAACATTTCTCTCGTAGTAAAGTATTTGGATAATTGATTCATTTATGCGGTGCTAGCTCAGGTTCTAATTATCGGTATATCTTGCCAAAGGATCACATGAAACTAATAGCCTGGCACAGCATTCATTGCATCGTGCAGTAGCCCATGCTTGTACAGTTCTGAATCAAATTGTAAAATTGGTAGTTCAGCTGTAGTTTCCCTTGTAGAGGAAAAGTTCAAGAGGAAATAATTCTGAAAGTAAGATAGAGTGCCTGAACTCATTAAAGGTTTCCGTGGTTCAAACAATCATTTATGTCAATTGTTTAACCCTACTTGTTTATTGTCAACTTATTTATTTGTATCAAATTGCTCAAATTCACGAACTATAGATTGTGGGTGACATTTATCTGTGTGAGGGCATCAAGTTCCATTTATACAACTTATATATAGCATCGATATTACATGTTACATGTTGTACCTGAATTACGGCTCTGGTGTATGGCATCAGCGAACATTGATTCATTGTTATTTCTTCGTCCTTGCCCAAAACCCGGTTGATCTCTTCCCGTACTTTCTCTTGAATATCTTTTTGCTTGACTAAGTACAGGATTAACCATGTCAAGGTTGATGCTGTAGTGTCAATTCCAGCGTAGATCATGTCTCGTGCTATGTATACATATTGTTCCACGTCATAGTTGTTGTCTGCAAATACGATTGGTTTATCATATCAAAAATCAATTATTTGAAGATAGAAAAAAATTAGAAAGATTTTATTACCTATGTCTTTGTGTTTCCACATTTCATCTAAAAATTTGTCCGTCATGTCGCGTGGATTGTCGAAATCAACGTTGGATTTGTGCTTTCTATATTGTTCAATGATCAGTTTTTGTACTACCTTCTCGAATTCCAAAGAGAGCTTATGTCCGAATGAAAATGGCGGAATTTTCTGTAAGATGTTTTCGAGGTAAAGTTAAGTCGGTACTGAGGTAGGCACAATGATTGGGACTTCGGTTAATGTTTTCCAATTAACTGAATTCTGACTGTGGAGCCCTTTATTTTGCTTTCGAGTAATCTGTTCGCATGCCTATGGCGGTGCAAGATAGTGGATGAATACGTTGAACTTTCCTCTCCAGAAAGAGGCGAAACTGGGGATCATTCAACTCAAGTCTTTTGACAACAGTACATAGAACTTCCAAGTACAATGTCGTATAAACTGCAGGAAGTTCGGGTTGTAGTTTAATTGAAGTAACATGATTGATGACATTTATGATTCAGGGAATTTCAATAGTTAGACTCATTTTCATATTGTTTCGACTTACTTTGAGTGATGGTAAAAACAGAAAAAGTGCCATCAACATGTCGTATTTTTCGACGGTTCTTATTCGTTTCAGAATTTTCCTCATATCCTGGCTTTCCGCTATCAAATTACAGTCGAAAAGGAACTCGGTTGTCACTCCGGCAGTCAAATTATAAAACATTTTATCGATTCCGATTGCTTTTCCACGGTTGGATTTTTCATGTATTTTTTCACACATTTCTAAACAGTGTTTCAGAATTCGCGGTTCGATGCTGCGCTTGCCCATGCCGAATTCTCGCAAGGCGAGGCCACAAAAACGTCTCTGCTCTTTGTACGACGGATTATAGTGTGAAAAGAGCACTCCGCGATCTCCGCTTATGGCGGGTATAACATTTTGCAGTCGATTTGAAAAAGTTTCTTTTTTGTCGGCGAAAGCCTCCTGTATGGCATCTATGCTTCCAAGTAAAATGAAGTTGGACGATCCCATTTTCATGTTGCACACCGGTCCGTATTTCGTACTCCATTTATGCACCAGCCATTCCGAGTGAAAGTTAAGATATGGGAGATTACCGAGAAGAGGCCAACCCGCAGACCCTGTTAGAAGTAGTCAGATTTAGCTTGGAAATGATATTCAGTATTTTATCGGTGTAATGAATATTGTAAACGTAAACCGCAGTCCATTCAATTAATTCGATGCGTCTGTTTTACCTATATTGATCGATGGTATCTATCCTACGTATGATATGCATGCGCGATGATGATATAATGCTATTTGACCTAGTTTATTATTTTTGGGCACAATAGGTGAAAGATCGACCTAACGTATCGGAGGAGTATTCTCTATTTGTCATTTACCTGCATTGTACTATATTTTCCGTTTAATTATCTGGTTTTTACTTATTAATTATTAGACAGAAGGTAAATGATAAATAAACAGTTACTCAACGTAATTTGGGGATGTATGTTGCGGTAAATTTACATTGTATAATATTGAAAATAAGTTAGGTGGAATCTTTTCGGTGGTATTCGGTTTAATCCTACTGTGACTAATATTCTATGTGAATTTTAAATAGTTAGCAATTATGACTTTCAATGCTTGGACTTTCTTCATCATTAGTTTTTCGTGGAAAATTCATTTATAAGTTTCCCGTGATATATCTTACTAACACTAATAATAGTTCCCGTTTTTAGAAAGCTACAGGCGTATTTCCAATTTTACATTTTAATTATATCTTGAAGAAAAATTTCTTCTATGCGTAATTTCAGTAAGGTTGCAATGTTTCCTTATTCTTTGGCCTCTTTATATATCAAAAAGAGGAGATAACAGATAATATACATATTGAATTATTACCTGGTGGCATATTTGACGGGTCCTTTTTCCAACCTGTGCATCGTAGAACAAACCCAACAGTGAGAAGAAGTCCAATGAAGATCAGCATTGGTATCTGCACGAAATCTAACATTCCCAACCAGTCATTGTCCATATTACCAGATTATACTCTTGATAAAATCTATATTGCTGGAACTTTAGTATTAATACCTGCAAAAATGTATATATTCATTTGTATGGCAAACAGCTGAGAACAAATCAATCATCATCTGACCTGCGAATACAATCATTTTTCGCTTAAAACCTCACACAGCTAAAACCAGTTTAACTTTCTGATATAGTTTTATGCTTCCTGAAAATATTGATACTCCACTCCCATGTTATGCCGGAATATTTAAAGTTCACGGATACGTTTACTCTAGAAGTGAGTGTTTGGTGATTTACAAACCTTTTTATCCTGACAGATTTTCCTACCTTTTACTAATGCTGAGAAATACCACGTCACTCTAAAGAATAGGTTCATCTAAACACGGTATTAAATATTTCTGCCATTACACGGAAGCTTACAATCGTGACAACGGATTTTCACAACAGCTTATTTATTTTATCGCCGTGCTCACTCCAATGAACTGCGATGAGAAAGAGCACTTGTTTGGCCCCTTGCGTTTCCTTTATGCAGCAGATGACGTAAATATACCTTAGTTACGTATAGAAAAGAAAATACTAAAAAAAAAATTGTGAAATGACGCAATGATTTCCCCCGTATCATCTGTACCAATATAACCTCAATTCACCTTATTTAGAAGCACAAAATATAAATAGGATAATACTTCTATATTTATCCTGCAATCTGAATTTAAATTCAATACCTGGTATATTATTTTGGAAATTCTTCTAACAAAACAATTTTAGTTAAATTACTGTAACCAACAACTGTATAGTAACAATAAAAATGAAGGATGCAACAACATATATTAGTGAATAATGAGCTCATATCACGAAAAAAATTCTACAACGTTTATCCTCCGAGGTGACTCAAATCCAGATTTCAAACTAAGTTCAGGCTAAGTTCCCAATAACACGAGATGACCGTTGCTTTATTAGAGTTTGGGAACTTTCTAACTTTAACACTGGACGATCAGCAAAGCATTTTCCTTCACTCAGACACCTTCTAAATACTGTATAACACAAAGTACTGTGCTACTTTCATATCAGCCTGTACGCAACCACAAGTATGGCCTGCCACTACTAATTAAACTGTATAATTTTTAGGTAGTTCCCAGTAACGTAACTTGGTTCCTATTGATTGATGTTAAGGTAAGCTGGTAACATAGAAAATAACAGGTTTAAACGATGAATATATGAGAAATGTAGGTTAGGAATCATCCACTTGCTTGGAAAACACCGACGACACTGAGTTGAATCTTGTTCTGTAACTGTGGTATTAAAGTTAAGCTGTTTTGTTAAGAACTTAATTGAATGAAATCCCCGTTATTTCAAATTAATATTTGTTCCTGTTGTACAACGAATTCTTGAACATGAACGTGGATTAAAAGTAAACGATGATATACCCATAACCATTTATACTTTATGCTGTCTGCCTCCCTATCTCGTGAATTACTAATCAGCTCTTTCCCAACTATCCCAATCGATAGCTATAACAACTATTGAATATACTGTAGGTTCGGACAAACTACTGAGAATAAATTCCATTCGTTTTTACAGTTGTGAAGCTTATATATTAAACAACTTTTAGTCTATACGCACTAGTTCCAAGTATAGTGAGTGTTCTGTCTCTGTGGGCATATGCACCGATGTGCTGAACGTGTACAATTTATTACAAGTAAACATAATAATGCGATCAAGGGATAGGAACGTGCGTGCATTCTAGTCGTGACTGATAAAAATTATTGTGATTATAATAGATTTTGGTTAGGTGTTATTCGGAGCAGACTTCCCTTGTGCCAACATGATACGATAGACAAATTTAGAAATCTAGCATCATTTCGTAACACTCAAGTCATCTTCTTATAGGGGATAATTCTGTGCTCTGAATCATATATGACGTAGTGATTCCTTCCAAATCCATGGGGAGATTTATATTTATAGAAGATAAGTTATTTCCTCATTTTTCGAATACGTTTTGTTCTAGTAGTTTATACTGTGGCATGCAATCTTAAACTAAATAAAGACTGGTATACCGTTTCCGAGAATAACGTACACTACCTGCAATTTCACTAAACATATATACTTATATATACCTCTATTTATATTGTGATCAACTATATTGTGATGAACTATCTGTTCGGAAGTGAAACTTATTTGTTTCTGAAACTCCACCGTTTGTATCTCGAAATCTTACTCATATGTCATAAGGTTAGAGGTTATTTAATGGTAATTACCATACATCACATCCGTTAACAATTGCTATTGATTGGAAGACTTCGAAACTGTTGTAATATGATCATTATAATTGTTAAAGTCATCCACATCCGTTTCACAAGCTAAAAATGATAAACGACAATTGGTAATATTATCGTTTAAAAAAAATGTTGGAAATTTCATTTCTAACTTGGGATGTATGAATATCCAAGGTTGGGCGACATTTGTGCAGACTAATCAACGACCTATCAGTCCTATTCGCATAAAATTAAATATTTCAGGCACCATCGTGGAATAGATCAGTTAGAATCCTTTTGGGGGTACAGTAAAAGCTCTTTGCCTCGACATCGGATAGCTTTAACTGATTTGAGTGGAGCCGGGAAAATCCCCAATAAAATAATTGTTCAAATATCTCGAACTTCGGTTAGCTCGAACTAATTTTCCTGGTCCGAACAACTTCAGGCTAACGAGCTTTTCCTGTATATCACAAGCATCCAAGTTCCTCGTGGACATCTGCTTGTTCCGTTGCTACCGAGTAACTTAATCTGCCAGTAAAATATTAATAGAATTTGAATTACTCTTCGATATTTGATAGGCATTGGTAAGCAGTCCGTTACGGCTACCTTGTGAAGTCATTAATAATGCAAGCTGTTGTTCGCAGGTGAATACAAACAAATTCTATTTTGACGTGTTCCGTGTCACATGTTCTGTCAATCCCTTAATCATGAGTTATCACAACCGCGAGTTTTCTGACCGTGTAATTTTATCCGAAAATTATCGTGATATATTGTTATTGACCAGTAGTTTCCTGTCGAAATTTATGGCCTCCTTCCTTCCAAGTCTTTTTGTGTTACCTTCCTACTGAATTGATAGAAATACTAGACTTGAATACTTTATTATTTTCAGGATTTCGAACTAAGTTTTTTTCTGTTGCCCATGTTCCCGATGCTACAATTTTGTAATACTACAAAAATGATATACATACACTAAATTATATTGGTCCCATTTCTGTTACGTACTGGCGTCATATCTTGTATTTATGTCGTCATATTCAAATATACATGCGGTACCCTGACGTAAGCTATGCTGATTTGAAAATGACATGATAAGATTTGAGAAGTTTTTCAGCAAATGTGCTGGCTAGGTTATACTGTAGTGTTTGCGATTACAGTCTACATGCAACAAACTCATAACTTACCTAATTCGACTTTTAGAGCATCCCAGCCGCCAGTCTGATGTGTATAAATGGAAAAATAATTAAATTTCTTTATTACCAGGAAAATAATTTTAGTCAGTTCGAAAGGTCTAAAAATGGAGTGGATAAAATCCAAATGGAATGATTATAATAATGAGCCTGAAATTTCCCCGGATGTTGAGAATGATCTACCTCCACCCCCCGAAGAAAAACTACCTCCACCCCCCGAAGAAAAAAGCAAGAAGAAATTCGGAAGACACAGTTCGAAGTATAAGTCTGAAGGTGGAGGTATGTCACATAAGATGTCAGGGTTGAATGTTTGACAGTGGTTCTGCTCTTGTGTGTACCTACTGCTTCCGGGGATATGGGTAACACGAATAAAACACCCATATAACCCAACCCCGCGTATTGATGGATGTATTTTAACTAGGATCAAGACTAAGAATAAGACTTCTGCTGGGAAATAAAGGCGTATCAGACATGACCAAGAAGATCATTATGCTTGCAGCGGTAGTTCTGAGCTTCATATCTGTTCTCACCATTGTGTTGGGTAAGCATCGAGTATTTACCTATATTGTTGGGCAGAGAATTTTAACAGTTGTATCCTCATATTTTATTGCTGTATTTCCCCTGCATTTGATACAGTTCTTGCTGGGATTTATGGAAATCGCTACAGTAAGTCTGTGCCTCAGTTTCGCGGTACCCTTCAAGTGGAAGAGATTGACGAAGAATTTACAACGTGGAAGGATGAGTACAGTAGTATGTATTCCTCGGAATCGAAGGAACTCACTTCAATCCTTTCGACGAGGGTAATAGCATACCTATGGAACATTTCACTGATTATGCTATTGATAATATACGTGATACAGCCTTGATAGAACAAAATTACTGTAGTAATTTATGTTTAGTTCGCAAAAGCACTGAAACGCGAGGGAATTGAATCTGACTCTGTCACGATTTCGGAATTGAGTCCTCTGCCGCCCATAAGCGTGACGAAAAATATTTTGAAAAAATCCCTGGACAGCAAACCGATGACACCGCAAAGACTTGCGTCACTTTCCTATGAGAACAAGAAGGTGATTAAAATCTACAGTATCGGTAAAATTCTATACCGTTTCCAGAAATTTATATTAAAACTTGTTCTAGTATCCAGAAATGCGCTTCATTAGCGCGAAGTATGAAACCAAGGGTACTCCGCTAAAAAACGCTGCCATGTTTACATCAGCTCAGGGTGAATGGTCGTCCGTTTCTAAAATGATTGTAGCGAGATTGGAGTACGAGCAAGTGAAGCTCGTTTTACCAGCGTTAGAACGTGAGCCCTACAATTTCATTACATTCTTTTTTATGAAAATTATAGGTGATAACTAGTACTTGTCTTCTCTTTAGCATTGGAAGACTTCACAGAAAAGGTATTTGATATCATCGAAACGGACCCGGCTAGAGTACAAGCCCAGACATTTCAATATAAAGAAGGTAGTTTATTTCTTGATATTTCATCCTGGATTCAACACTTATTCGATCTTTGTTGTGAATTGTAATTGTTATTTCCAAATTGCGTACACTGAAACTGCGTAATGCTATTGCAGAATATTGTATAGGCAGTCGTCCATTACAATTGTTTGCTCATATAATATCCTTGGGCTGTCAAATAAATGTGACGTAAAACCAGAAGGTCCCAATAGACGTCCTGGCAAATTCCAACCTCAAGGTATTCTTCGACTTTCTGGATTATCCCGTCTATCTCCCGGATATCGACTACTTTAGTGACCCGTGGTATAAGTGTATATTTCCTTGCTATAGCGGACATGTGCGACTGTCAAGCTACTGGAATGAAGATTATTGATGGATCGAAACATTGTCAGTGCGAGTCGGCCTGCGTCGAACCAAAGAATGACATTTACGGTGGTTTTGAAGATGAGTTCGCAGACTTTACAAAACTGTGTGTTGCTGCTTATTATGCTGGACTTATTACGGTGCGTAATCTTCCATTGACGTCGCGCTTAACAAAGTAGATTACAGGGTAGCTTAGAGAAAATCCTATGAGTGTTCCTCAAAATAAGAAGTTCATAGTATTTTTAAATGCAAATTTTGAATTAGGAAAGTGGAGGCAATTTTGAAGTGATGGATATCAAATATGGAGCTTTGAAGAAAGGTCCAAACAAAAAGGGCATGCATCCACATGACGTTAAATTTGAAGTGCGGAGATTCAAACTGAAAAGTAAACAGACAAAAATGCTAAGAATTTAGAAAAACTGGTTAGGAATAAGTCTTACAAATTTGCACTTGCTTGATAATTTTTTTTATTGACTAATAGATGTTGGACCTGTTGTTCAAGCAACACCTCCGCCATTAACAACAACTACAAAATCGGCTGTCGTGAAGGAAGAAGAGTCATCTTTTACCATGTACTTGCTTGTTAAAAGTCTTGGGGGAAAACCGGTTTCGTTCGCGTAAGTTTATGGATATAAACTTCATTTTTTTCAACATCTATGTAACTGCGGTACAAAATTGCAACTACTACTGTACAACTACTACTGTATATACGAAGATAGGAAAGGTGTTTGTTTAAGTAATTTACCTTTTCTAGAGATTCCATGTTGGATCTCAACAGCAATGAAGCCCAACAATTGACAACAATAATAAATTCAGTGGTACAGTATTGTTTTCACTCTCCAAGCTTAATATCATTTATCCGTGATCCATTTAGTTGAATCTTTCTAGATACCTAGCACTATAGAACAAATTGGATTCAAACCGACTAGCGTAGATGTTGTGCAGTACTTAATCCCTCCCAAGAAGGAAGGTGTGATGGCGCGACTGGAAGTGAAAGCCGACGGCCAAACAAACGTTGCAGTAAGCGTGAATCACCAATACTGTACAGTACTACTAATATTATTTACTCAATATGATTGCAATTTATTGTTAATAGACTGCTGTCGGAATAGAATCGTCTAAACCTAGATCTTTGATAAGTAGCGTCAACTCAAAGATATCAGCAGAAAATGGAATGAAAGTTGCTTCGTTTCGTTGTTAGTATATATGATCATACCGTAATTATTGACACTGATCACTTTCTGCCTTCCAGGTACATCAAGTTGATATTCTGTATTTAGATGGAGGATCGTTTTTGGAGAAAATGGCGGAATTGATGAAGAGCAAGAGTTGAATGAGCTGTTGTATTATCGCATCTTCGTATCATCTCTGACTCTATTGCGTTAGGGAACTGTTATCTGAAAGGAACTGAATTTTTGTAGCACAGTGATACTGAGACCACGGAGGTATGTCTGTGATACTGGGCTCTTCTTGCCTTTTTTTGCGTCTGCGACACTCTTTACTTGTATAACTGATTAAATTTCATTTTGAATTCGGTAGTTTATTATAGAAGGTCAATTTATGGCCGAAACCGAACTGCAGTTAAATATATACCCATGTGTCGTCCACTGTCATGTCACATTGCTTATGAGGCTTCTTTCAAAGGCGAAATCTTTCATTCTTAATTTTATCATTACCTAACTTGCGTACAAAAATCGTTGAGTAGGTGATCCAGCCCTCGTGTGATGTTGTTCTTGCTGCTGTAAATTCTGATCATTATTTATTATCCTCGACATGGCATGAGAGAGCAGATCCGATGTATATGACATATGGCGTTCCAATCAGCCAGTCATATCATCCGCGTAGGACGCGCGACTTGTTTAAACACAATGCTGATACAATAGAATTCCGGTAAATAATCGATTGAATGGAGCCGGGAGGTAGTGCTGTATCCATAACAAAAGAAGACATTTAAGTATCAAATCTACGTCGTTGAGTCGGTCAAGGAGGATGGGTGGTCATGATTTGAATCTATAACCTCGACTTTGAAGTAACATGAGTTTCCGAGCGAAAAATTATCATGATAACTAAGCTCTTACGCTTTCTGGCTGTTGCGGTACTGTGGCGATGTCTGAACGGTCAAGGTGAGTTTTATTTCCTGTAATAATTATATGTAAATTCAATTTATCTTCATTTTGACACTTTGGTATCATTGTCGTTTAATGTACGTACAGTAATCCCTCACCTATCGCAGGTACAGTATTGCGTTCCAGAGCCTCCTGCGATAGGTGAAAATCCGCGAAGTAGAAAACCACATATTTATTTGACAATTTGAATTTATTTAAACGTATTTCAAACTATTATAAATCATTCACACACTCTTATTTACCTTATTAACCTTTGCCACAATCATTCGACCTCCTATTTAGGTTTTTTTTTAACTTTTATTGCTTAAAAAACTAGTACTGTACAGCACGGCATTTATCATGAAATAAAATACATACAATACAATATTATATAAAATCCGCGATGTAGTGAATCTGCGAAAAAGTAAACCGCGATAAATAGCGAGGGACGACTGCATGTATTTGACTACAATGAGTGGATTGCGGAAATATGAAACTATAACCCCTTCACGTGAGATTTTGATTCAATATTTGCATTTCTTATAAAGTTAATTCTCATTATATCATTATGATACAGTAAACATAGTGATGAATAAATCAATGCGTTCTAATATTTGCATTTTCATAAACTCATGGGAGAGGTCTAATAAATTTTATTATTTACTATATAACCTATAACGTACATCAGGAGTCTTGTTTCTTATTATACTTATTATTATCTGTAGGTCTGTCAGAGACAGGCTCTGGTTCTGGTACTGGCGTTCTCTTCACAACGGCTCCAACAAATGACACAGAAGTAACAACTACTGCTGGTAAGGAAATTTTAATTTTGATGAAATTATTTTATAATAAAAGCTCTATGACCAACTTATGTCCAAATCGGCCGACCAAAGATTTTGTACTTGTGAATATCTATTCTATTTAGGTTCATTTAAAAGGGTTGCATATGTAATCATCTAGATCTTATGATGAGCTTTCCCTGTTATTTTCAAGGCTATTCCATAAAAAAAATATTCATGGCCTTCTGTCTTGTCTTGCAATCTTGTGCTGGTATTAAATCTGCATTCCTGTTTGTTCAGATGAAATCCTCGCAACATCATTTGCTGAAATGTCTGCCACCACAACTTATACATTTGCATCATCCAGTATAGCCACGGACTCAATGTTTGAATCTTCAACAAACACATCTGGCACAACATCTGTATTTGATATATCCGACATGACCTCCCCTGACACTACGCAGTCATTATTTGGCAGCGGTGATACAACTACAACTGAGAATCCGACTACTGCTTTGTTGAATACTACATTTGAAGGGACTGCTGCAATGTCCACGACGACAGCATTCGAAGAAAGTGCGATGTCCACTGACACCACGGGAACAACTTCTGAAGGAAGCGGGATGTCCACTGACCTCACGGGAACAACTTCTGAAGGAAGCGGGATGTCCACTGACACCACAGGAACAACATTTGTGGCGTCAACCGATTCTGAAGGAAGCGGGATGTCCACTAACATCACAGAAACAACAACATTTGTGCCAACCACTGGGACTGATCAGTTTAATGCAACAAGTGGTGCGGTGCTTGCAACAGGTTTGCAAGCTTAGCTATAGTTCTGGAATATTTCAACATAGCCATGATATCTAGTGCAAACAATCTTCTGGGAATAATCAGTGTAGAATTAGATTGTATTACCATATTGTTATAATTAGTCTTATTTTTCGGAGAAATATTACCTTAATATTAGCTTAGTTTAGTCATTCTTACCCTGTAGCATACACACAACATACATATATAATATTTCAGTTCATATAGTTCGATTGAATTGATGTGTCTGGTTATTTTTTTAAGGTTTATATTTCAAAGCTATGAAAGGATACCTTCCAATTGCCTTATGCTTTTTAGCTATGTACATATGCTCTCAAAACGATACCTAAATATTTCTGTTCAAGTATTGGATCCATCCATCAATGATCCGGTTCGTATGTTGCCATGGGGAGTTTATTTATTCTGTTGGTCTATTTAACCACTACAATTTTTCAAGTGCTAAGGAAACATGAAAAAGTTTTACTCTTACATTTTCGATTGATTCTCTCTGTAAACATTGAACGTTATTTTTTTTCAGGTGGTGTGCTCGAATGGTATTTCATTGTTATCATCTGTTTGGGAATTATCATTCTCATCATTCTTCTCATATTGATATTTTGCTGTTGGAAACATTATTGTTCAAACCGAAAATCTTTTGCTGTTAAATCCAACGTGCTCATTAATGAAACAGAAGTAAGTTGGTTATAGAAATTAGAAAGCGTAAATAATATTCATCATCCCTTTTCAACTTCAACTTTGAAGTACTGAAGACTTAATTAAGGTCATGGGAATGTAAAGCTTGACTTCCCACAGCTTCAATCTAACACTGCTTAAGACTGGGAATATTAATGGGTTCGCATCACTGAGTATTTCATATATTAGACTCGGCCTTTGTGACTCAAAGTATCTCTTGATGACATGTGTCAGTATATCTGATTTCAAGTAGAAGATATTAAATAACAATCTACCTTTTTCATGTAACCCCTCTTGCTGCAGTAAGCAGCTGACTTTATAGATCTGTGTTTACTGTGAACTGGATGAATGTGTCCTGCTAAAGGCCATTGAGATGGAAATGCACTCGCATCCACTAAACCACTTTCCTACCTCTGAATAGTATTAGTTTTCCAATATTACTTTATCAATGTGATATATGCACGTCTCCATATGCATTAATTGCATTTTATTCTAATGCTAATATCTTTCTCAGAGTGAAGAAATACAGCTGAAACTACTAAAGGCAAGTCCTCTAGAGAAACCTGGAGCTGCTGCTGGCCCTGCACTTGACAAAGAAATTATCCACACTGTGATAGTGAAACCAACTCCGTTGGCACACGATCCTTCATTAATCGTTCGAAAAAGGTTAGTATATTCTGTGATGTTATTGTATACCCGTCAGCTATCTAAAACCGCATCCTGTTGAAATATTTCTTGTTCAGAGAGGTTAGGCCACGTCCTGTGAGTAAAATCAAGGTTCAAATTGAAGAAGATGAAGGATTTATTGAACCACAACGAGGAAAACAGTTAATTCCGGCTCCCATAGCTCGGCCTGGTAAATATCTAAGACTGCAACATTTACAAATATTAAAGTAGTCATGATAATATCCGGTGCAGGTTGCTATTTAAATTCAAATCATATTAAAACCAAATTGTAAAGTTGATTTATTTTATGATAAAGAAAAGGAAGCCCCTATGTGTAGTTGTAGTGTTTGGATAAACTAGCAGTGTTTCTCAGACTGCATGCTGCTGAACTTATATGCGAAAAATTCCCGAAATAGCGTTTTGGGTTTAAGGCTAGCATTTTAAATAGTCACAACTTGATTATTGAAGCAGATGTGCTGCGTGATTGGATTGTTGTGTAATAATAATGAAATGGAATACATCAAATGTTGAAATATTTTTCAGCAGAACAAGCAGCGTTGGTTTATATGCCGAGAAGTTTACCTCGTCAAAACACTGCTGTGGTTGAAGAGCCCTCCCCTATCTTGTTTCCCAGCCGAGACCCCGTCTCTGTTCTGCTTCCTACCTGGGACCCCACCCCTGTCCTGCTGCCAAGCCGGGATCATCAGCAATTTAACCATGGCCCAGAAGCCATGACTGTAATGCATCCGGTCCCGCAACAGTATATATTTCCTCCAGTGCGCGAAACGTTCCTAGCGACCAGTCAGCCACAACAATCTGTGCAAAGTCGTGCAATGGTAACATGAACATATGTTTCATCAATATTTGTAACGAAAAAAAAAAACAAATGGAATTTTAGTTTTGTCTGCATGGAAGATTTATCAATACTATTCGATTTTCTTTGTAGGCTGAAAATCATGCTCTCACTAGATCTGAAATAGAACGGCATAAAAACAAGCAAAGATTAAGACGACAGAGGTCCATGAATTCCAATGGTGAGTTGTCATATTCAATTTCCTTTCTTGATACAAAGACATTTGATTTTGTAGTAGTTTTTGTACAATGGGGTGAAGTTATGGTCTGGGCAGGGCTCTCCACACTAATCTGAGAAAATGAAAACCATACCATCCATTCCTATATTTTTACTGCTTGGGACTGTGTGACTAGGTGATCCAATGGATATTAATATAAATCAAGTTCTATTTCAAATCTTTGTCTTTTCAAGACCATTTCGACTAGGCTTTACCATGAACTATTATTCATAATCTTACTATATCGGTAAGTCTTGGTCAACATGGATTTTGTAAAAATATTGTACTATTTATATAGTGCTGTAAAATTCATGGCACAGTGATACATACTCACATAAACTACTTTTGTTACATGATATCTTCATTATCTGTTTTTGTTGTAGTTCGTTGTCAATTGTTTTCTGTTTTTACTCAAGGGAAACACGATACTATGAGAAAAGACATCGATGCGGTTCTGGATCCGGGACTTCCTAGTGTCTTCAGATTAGATACCAGGTATTTAATTCAAGCAGTCATTTATATATCATTTATTATATTCATTTGAAATGGGTAAACTTACACACAATACATGCTAAATATACCTTAGTGTTATGATATAGTTAGGCAACTTATGCAGTGTTGGGTGCCGATCAATTAATGTAACTTAACTATACTGTGCTATTTTACCAGTAGCAGGAAGCAGCGAAGACTTAAAGAAAAACATTCTCGTGATGTCAACAGACCGGTTCCACCCACCAGGCCACAACCAAGAGATGTGTCAGCTGATAGCAGCACAAGTATATCTTGCCCTCAGACAACATTATATATATAGCCCATTACCTCATGCAATTGTTTTGCAAGTCATGCAAAACCTACACTAATATGCTTGCGTTGTTTGGTAGCAATATAATATATTATTCATAATCCTCTTCAATTATTTACAGCGACTAGCAGGTCGGTATCGCCCGAGGCAACCATAAGAAAGATGACGAAACTACTTGAGCAAGCTTACAGTATTATTGCACCTGCTGTACAGAAGAATGCTGTTGATCTAGCACCGCAACAACAAACCGGTCCCATGGTAGCTAACTTACCTAAAGTTAACATGGAAAATACACAACATTATATCTTAATATTAAATAAAATCAATCCTGTTGCTTTTTTCAAGTGCTCAATGATGAAATTTGAATTTACAGATACCTGCTGCTTCTTCTTATCTAGAAGGACACCCTGCACAGTCCCAGTCGGGCTCTGACTCTCGAATGCCATCTAGACCCATTCCTGATCAAATGTTGTTTACCAGGAGGCAAGCACCAGCTGCTCTTCTTCCTGGTAGTGGTATGTATATACCAATACATTGTAACTTGGCTAGAATGCGATCTTCGAGGTCCATAATATGACATTGCCTTGTGTTATATTGGGGTAATCGGCTTTGTGTTTGTTGTTTGAGAGACTTTACGTTTGTGAAACAGAGTACTTGGATTTCTCAAAGTGTTTTAGGCGTTCCTCTGAAAAATTCTTTGCCATTTTATACTATTGTACATGTATTTCACAACGTTTTTAATGTTTGAGTTCGGTAAGTGGGCGTTGGGGACTGTTTGGGTGATGACCACTAGGAAACATGAGAAATAAGCCAGGCTCTCTAGCATTCAACCACTAAAAAGAAGATCCAATGACCCATAGTGTTATATGCTAATTCATGTAAATTTGGGATAACACTGTAAAATTCAAGTGTTCTGTGTATTCGTATCAGATTTATGTTTATTTTGTTGCTAATACATCCAGGCCAGCCCGATTCGATCTTGTGGTCGCCGTATAGAACATTCGATGAACTGATGAGGCTCCAAGCAGATTCATCACCAACTTCACCACCAACATCATCAACACCCGGTCCAAACATCTCACTAAACACAGGTAGCTTTGGCCAACAGTTTCATTCTTCAGGAAATTCAGTCCTTCCTGGCATTATACCACCAGTGGCGATTTCTATGCCAGAAACAGTACAACAACCTGTGGCACTTGGCCATCAGTCTTTGAGAGGTCCTGAAAATTCAGGTATTCCGGACACAGCTCGCTCAGATTCGACCGAATCTACCGCATCCCTGGTCAGGTCGATAAAAGAAACATTGGCTAGATTGACTGGATCTTCCACCCAGGTGCAGAACATTGTTCAAGCTGATGAATCTGCAGTTTAATGCTGCAGCTCAGATAAGTTATTTATTTATTGAGTGAATAATTAGTGGGATATTGCAATTAACAAGGTATAAGTGCTAGTGCAAGTAAGTGTTAAAAGAAACAAAGTATTTCTAAGCATAGATAGTCTACGACTACGTACCTAAGCATACATGTATTTCTAGTTTACCTACCGACCTACCTCATTTTTTTTTTTTTTTTATATGTTCCATTTCAAGAATCCTTTTTTTTAAACAGCATATATGGAATGGTACAGTACCATCCCCAATATGTTTAAGACTTAAATTATACTTGATTCTTAATTCAGTAAACACAGTTCGCGACGAGATAATTACAGTGCTTATTTCATTACCATTGTGTGTTAACCTACTTCATGAATTAATTTTTTATCATATTGTTTGAAAATTGGCACTGTGTCAACTGGCAATTTGTTTGCCAAGGGAAAGTGATGTCTCGCAAAATAAAGAAGTGTGAGAAGGCTGTTTCTCACAGCGCGGGGATCCGGGAGCATTACTCGAGCTAGAGTTCTTAACTCAATGACAACACACTGCAATGTTTTGCTTTTTAATTTTGCAATATTATTGACATGCTTTACTATTACTGTACTTAATGCTGATAGTTGTATATACTGCACATTGTGATTTCAGATAATTAGTTTCAAGTCCCAAACGCACTACTCTGTACCAAATATTATAGTTCACTGTTACAGCAAACAATCTGGGATTTGGATTATTGGTACATCTGTAGGTTTATAACGTTATTACAAGCTTACATTATATAGAAGTAGCTGATTACTAGGTTCATAATGCTCTGCAGTTCTTGGATGTCACATATTCTGTAATATTCCACCAATAGTTGTGGATATAGAACGGTTGTTTAGTAATAGTAACTTCTCTTAGACCCAATACATTTTGTAGGTTTCAATCTATTATTTCATATTTTTATGATCTTATATTTAATCCTGTATAATTTTTAGTGATATATTTAGTTTTATGTAAGAACTTTTATATTTAGTCAGTAACCTACTCTACCAGCTTGTTCACTGTAATATAATTGTGCAAACATTACACAATTCTTAACTTACGGATTTACCTACACAAGGGCGTTACCTAGTACGATAGTTCGTCTTAATCTAGAATCTAGATTATTGCTTGATATCAACATCATATAATACAGTATTAACAGATATTGTAGATAGAAATATTTTTATTAGATTATAAAGTATATTTTTATTGCTATATCATGTAATGAGTTTCAATGCTTACGTACTACCTAATTAATGAAATGAAAACTTTTTCTCTATGCAGTATCTTATTGCACTAATCAGGTGACGACAGGGTCATGACCAGATGCAAACACGAAATCGTTAAGATCGTTAAGCTTTATGCAATCCTCAATGTTGTCCTTAACCCTAGAATGGCAAACATCTACAAGTTGCA